>JARYGA010054597.1:0-47172 GCA_030545235.1 Helianthus tuberosus | reverse complement strand
TTGACGAAGTTTTGAAAACTCAAAGGGGTTCAAAACCATATAATAGAGAGTTCAAAACCTTACAATAGAGGGTTCAAAACCTAGTAATCAATCATCCTAGAACAGATGATTAGTTTTCAAAGCGGTTTTGAAATTTATGTTCTTGTTGTGGTCGTCGCCTAAGGATAGGTGACGGTATTGTTTTATGACTAAACGCAAGTAAACTCGCGTTAGGGTCCTAAGAAGGTTATAGACTAGGTCAAAGCATTACTAATTACTAATAACCTAATTCCCTATAACCATTGGCTCTGATACCATCTTTTCTGTCACACCCCGACCACGTAGAACATACAAAACGTGGCGGAAACATCGGGGAGTGTTGTAACAGAATTAATGTTTCACAACCATGGATATTGAAGTTTCGTTTTATTGATTAAAAGTGTTACTATGCCTTAACAAACAAAGAAATACAACATAATTAACTAGTCTTGCATCTTTTATTGTCACTAAAGCCCAAGTCTGTCTATGTGTATCTTGAACATCTTATGCAACAGCTCCTGAAAAACACATTTGAAAATAGGTACGTCAGCATAAAAATGCCTGTGAGATACATAGGTTTTGTGAAAATAAGATTCATGACTTATGTTTGAGAAAATGTTTAGTCATGAACCTTGTTATTTGCTTTATCTTTTAAATCATTTGAAAAACGATAAGATCAGATGATAAGTATAAATAAATGTAAGGTTAAATGAATAACCAAGTAAAATGTGTTTGCATAAGATAAGTTGTTTATAAATCAATGTCTTGTGAAAAGTATGTTATTTGTATGAAATGTTCTATGTCTCAAACTTGAAATGATTCAAATAACGTTACGACATGTAATACCATACAAACACTTATATATAGGAAGTACCAGCGGCGTATCCACCATGCTTGTATCATATTACACACGCATCGTTACTTAATCACTTAATCAAACCAAACCAAACAATGTAAAATGTTCATGTCAAGATGTAAATCATGTCAAAATGTCTATGTCAAATATCCATGTCTAATGTCTATGTCAAATATCCATGTCAAATGTCTATGTCAAATATCCATGTCAAATGTCTATGTCAAATATCCATGTCAAATGTCTATGTCAAATATCCAAGTCAAATGTCTATGTCAAAATGTCATGTATGGCAAGTGAAAGGTCTCAACTAAACCATATGCACAAAAACAAAGTATTGAAGTAAAACTTGGTTTAAATCAAAGTTATGTTTTGTGGGAAATACATGATCAATGTCAATCATGTTAAAATGTCTATGTCGAAATGTCTATGTCAAATGTCATGTAAAACAATGTACTAAGTAATGCACACAATGGCAATACATAGCATGAAATGTAATGAAATCATGTACTATAATGTACTAACGAACATAGCAGTATATGATGTGAAAACAGGAAAGCAGGAAAGTAACAAGTAGGCACATGTGTTCCACCCCAAAACAGTTTGGAAAAACAGTAAAAGAGGGGTCTATGTACTCACTTGAGATTGCTCAGTTGTCAAAAGATAACCACCAAGTAATGCTATAGATCTCGGAATCAAACGGCACCTAATATAGGTAACTATGTTAATAAACCGGACCTAAATCGGAAGATTGGATAGAATGAGGTTTCGTAAACCAAACGAGTGTAGAGACTCGTGTCATTTGGTTTAACAAAGCCTACATACTAAATGAAACTTAACATAATTGTTTACGACCCATTACGACCCGTTTAGAAAGCTTATGCTACTTTAACGCGTCGTGCGCGTGAAACGCGTTTGGACCGCCTAACTAATCCTATGACAAGTATTATATGCCTAAACATGTTACATAATCAGTTACGTGACAAAAGTTTAGGTTACATATGCTAAATTACCAATTATGTATGAAAAGGGTATTTTGGTAATTTACCTAAGGCATATAAACTACCTATCATACAACTACTTTAAACGTCGTGACCATAAGGTATAACCTCGGAAGGTTATTCCCTACACTATGGTCACCTAATGTGTTTGGTCGGATCCTAATGATCGACCAAACTGGGTCGGGTTCGAGGTATAAGCGATTTATTAGATCGCTTACCCTACGACCCTAGACAACGTGGTAATCAGTAGGCATAGTCCCAAGGGACTATGACCATCGTGATTACAATCACGTTGCGAAGTTCAAACGAACTTCGCATTGACCATTACTGGTCAATGCTGAAAGTCAAACAAAGTTTGACTTTCTGACTCGAAAAGCAGTAAAAATAAGGAAAAGAACGAAAGAATACTTACGAAGGGTCCCCGAATGCTAACCCAGATCGAAATAGCTCAGGTATGAAACGAAGGTTCCAACTTAGAGCTTTCTTAATCAGATTTGTGGGTTTTGGGGTTGAGGGTGGATGGGTATTTATAGTATTCGGTCCACCGTTAAGATCGTTTGTCGATTATCGTGCCTTAATCTCGTGCGTACACTTGTCACAAAGTTTATGGAGCCACTTATGCTCCTTAACTTTGTGACACATCAACTTAAAACATGTGGTTAAGGATTAATCAGCTGCAACTTGTGTTTAAAACAAGAATCTGGTCCAGATCATGCAGTCGCGTAGCGCGACTGGCAAGCCTCTAGGGCTCGCGCTACGCGACACCCTCACCTGTTTCAGAAAAGTTTCAAAAGTTACAGATTTGGTCCCTGCACGTGTTTTAAGGCATTTCCGACACTTCCAAGGCCCGTAAAGCCAACTTTAAGGCCCTAAAATGTTGCCTAAACATTGTGGACATGAAACATGTTCAAAAATATGTCGGATGATGGTTCGTTTGGTCGTACGAACGCGATGTTCGCTTAATTACGACGGAATGCGCACAAGCGCGAAAAACGATCCAAATGACGCGACGAATGGATTTTTCTTAAGGCGAACAATAAAATATAATGTAGTCATGCTTACATAAATTTTTGGATGTCCGGATGTATTCAGAACGTAAGTTATGCGCGAAAATGCAAACTTGTGCACTTTTTGACACTTTTAGTCCCTGAATGACACAAAAGTTTATTTTAGCACACCGAACCCCTCAAAGCCTATTTCTAAGCTATGTAAAGGATATTTATGGTATGTTTAACTTATGGTCATGTTCCAGAATGTCTGTTACAGTTCAGATTGGCATACTTTTGCAGTTTGTCAACTTTAGTCCCTGTAAGCGAATTAACTTGTTTTCGGCATACCAAGCCTTCCAAAACTTATTTCTAAGTTATGTAAAGGTTATTTAAGGTATGTTAAGCCTAAGTCACTATTCCAGAGTGTTTGTTGCATTAAACTGGTTATATTTACGCATCGGTGCGTGTATAACCTTCTAGAAAGCGATTTAGAGTTTGAAATTGAACAAGAATTGATATGTGCGAATGATACACATATTTTTACAAATCCCAAGTGTGAAATATAATATTTCATTGGTTTGGTATTTGTTTGATGGCCGTGAAGGCACAGGTGTTACAATATCGACTACTGACGAAAGTAAGTTGTGCCCTACGTCAATGTCTATCATCATTGACAGTTTGCCATGATCCATTAGTACACGCCTGTCCGAACGGCACGGTGTGAGGTTTGTCAAACCTAATAGCGCTATTAACTAATGACCCGCTCGCCATCAGCCTCGGCGATTAAGTCGATATAAAATGAGGGACTTAATGATAGAGTTTTGTCTAGTAAGTTTTAAGGATGTTGTCCTACCCAAGGAGGACGAACGTACGTATTCTACCCAAGGAGAATACGTAGGATTAATATTGGCATCCTACCCATGGAGGATGGTGGTACATATCCTAAGTAAGGAGGATATGCAGGTTCCATTTTAGTTCTTTTAATATTGGCATCCTACCCATGGAGGATGGCGGTACATATCTTACCTAAGGAGGATATGCAGGTTCCGTTTTAGTTCTTTAACCCATTCCCAACCACCGGGAATTCCATGCCTTAGAAGGAGTGTGAACTCACCTTTGGTTGCTCGGGTTGACTCTCAAAAATAACTAACAGTCAAGGTCGGTCAATCATGTCCTAATATGATTACCAGTTAGTCATTTAGTGGTTTCAAATAGAGCACAAAGTTCCTACACGTATCTACTACATAACATGCACTCACTTTAATAGTTCACGCCCATATAAACATTCTACTTATAGCTACTCAAGAGCAAGCATACGATATTGCACATAACACTTTCATTGACATATAACACGTTAGACCATTATCAGATAACATAACCGACATTTAGACATGCAAATCACTAGTTATATTTTTCAGCTTGAACATCCAAAACTGGACTGTTTTTGGGTATTTTAATAAAATAGTTAACTTACTCCAAAAATTCCCAAACTTTTATAGAATGTTTTAAACTATCCAAATATTGCTGTGTAAAAATATCGGGATCCAATACATTACCAATATTTTATAAAAAATCATTTACCGGACTGCAATCAGATTCGTCACTTTCTGACTGCAGTCCACGGAATAATTTATTTAAAATTCATCGTAAGTCCGATTGATGAAATTCCAGTTGGAACATTACAACGACATCCGTGGCCATCTACAGTACAAATTTCATGAGCTAATTCTGCACAGATTTCAAGTTATGATGAAAAACATCACACACATTTTCTGCAGTAAAAATGCAGCTTTTGCTGCTGTACAAAACGGACCTTTAAAAATAGTAAACGACCTAAAAAAATATGATTCCAGTGCCATTTGAAGTGTTTTTCGAAATAACACGTTATAGACTCAAGAAAATCAGTTTTTTGATAAATATCGACCTGTTTACAGCCAACTGAAGTTGGCTGTAAATGTTTGGACATAAGCTGTTTTCAGCTTATAGCGCTCTATCGCAAGTTCTATTTGTTCCGTTAACATGTTTAGTGATCAACAATGACATTTAACATCACTTGCAGCAGGTTATTGTTTATTTAACTCAGATTTATCATGTCAAGTACCATCATCAACATAACAACATCATACTAGCATTATTTCATCATATTACATCTTTATGTTCAAGATTTATGTGCATGATCTTTAGTGTCCATAAGATTTCATCAAGATATAGCTTTTAACCACTAAAAACATGAAGTAACAAGAGTGTATAAGAAGCTTACTACTAGCTTGAAGCTAGGGGAAGAAACAAGTGAAAATGTGGAGGATAATAGCAAACGAAGGTGGTCCTTCAAGTTCCGTGAGCACCGAGCTTCGTTGATGATCTTGTTACACCTTGAAGTACACTTGAAATTGTATGAATGAAAACCGAAAAGTGGTGGTGTGTGGGAGGGTGTTCGGCCACAAGCTTATGTGGGAGAGGGAGAGAAAGTGTGTTGATGAAATGATGAAGATGATGATAAATGGTTAGTGTTTATAACACTCTAATCCCTTAATACCCAAAGGTTAATATGTCTAGAGAAGTACAAGCAAGATCATTCAAGATCTTATCAAAATCCAAGGAAAATAATAGAAGATTACATGGGGAATATGAAGATTACACAAATCCTTGTGGTGGGGCCATACATGAGCCGTAGGTTGTCATGGGGGGGGGGGGGGTAAAATGAAAATTATTTGGTAAGTATGTGATTTGGTGGAGGGTTAAAGTGTTAAGTCTAGTGTTTAGTGTGTTACGTGTTTCATGTAGTGTGTTATAGTGCTCGGGGACCATAACTAGCTCAGAATAATAAGAACAATGTTTCTTATAATATTTTAGTGTTCCGGGTAATGTCCGGTTGTTCGGTTAGATACCATTTCGTTAAAGTGCTAAGTTATACCGTTTAGTGTCTTTTATGTTTCTTTTTGTAACACTTTTAATTCCCAACACTTAGGAAGGCATACAGGACTATTTAGTCAATTTTCTACACAAGACTAGTATGTTAAAAAGCACATGTAAGTATGACACAGTAATCATAAAGCAGTTAAGTAATTCAGCACAGACATCAAGCACTTTAATTAACATTAATGAATCGTACGGATACATGTAATTATGAGGGTTGTCACATTCTCCCCCTGTTAAGAAAATTTCTTCCCGAAATTTAGCGCGTGGTTACTGAGGAAGCTAGTTAAGTTGCGTGGTTTCTTGGGGTGTCACATCATCCCCCCGTTGGTTTGGAATTTCGTCCCGAAATTCTGCAGTGGCTTCAGCCTCAGTAGTGGTTGCACTTTTACTAAACAACTGGGGATACTTGAGTTTCATTTGGTCTTCTTGTTCCCAGGTAAACTCTGGGCCACGACGGGAGTTCCAATGAACTCGAACAAGGGGTATTCTGGTACGCTTGAGAATCTTAACGTCTCGGTCTGTGATTTCAACTGGTTCCTCGATGAATCGCAACTGGTCGTCGATTGTGAGTTCCTTTAAGGGAGCTATGAGGGTCTCATCTAACAGACACTTTTTCAGATTTGACACATGGAATACGTTGTGAACTCCGCTGAGTTCTTCAGGTAGATTCAACTTGTAAGCGACTTTGCCAATTTTCTCAATGATTTCGAACGGTCCGACATAACGCGGATTGAGTTTGCCTCGTTTGCCAAAACGAACTACACCTTTCCAAGGTGAGACTTTGAGTAGCACCCGATCCCCAACCTGGAACTCAAGTGGTTTCCTGTGCTTATCAACGTAGCTTTTCTGACGGTCACGAGCTGTCGCCATTCGCTATCGTATCTGAGCAATCCTCTCAGTCATGTCTACCACAAGTTCTGGGCCTGTGATTTGGCTGTCACCAACTTCTGCCCAACAAAGAGGTGATCGGCATTTACGTCCGTACAATGCCTCAAACGGAGTGTCCTGGATACTGGTGTGGTAGCTGTTATTATACGAAAATTCTACTAGAGGTAGATGTCGCTCCCAGCCGTTACCAAAATCAATAACACATGCCCTAAGCATGTCTTCAAGGGTTTGGATGGTGCGTTCAGATTGCCCATCCGCCTGTGGATGATATGCCGTGCTCATGTCTAATCGAGAACCAAAGGACTTGTGCATAGCTTGCCACAACTCAGATGTAAAACGTGAGTCACGATCATAAATGATGGAGGTTGGCACTCCGTGCCTTGATACTACTTCCTTTAGGTAGACGTTTGCTAGAGTAGAAAACTTATCCGTTTCCTTGATAGCCAGAAAATGTGCAGACTTGGTCAATCGATCCACTATCACCCAAATAGTGTCATTTCCGCGTTGAGATCTAGGCAGGCCAGTAACAAAATCCATGGAAATTTGCTCCCATTTCCATGTCGGGGTCTCTGGTTGTTGGAGTAGGCCTGATGGTTTCTGATATTCAATCTTGACTCTCGCACAAGTCAAATATTTACTGACGTAGGTTGCTATGTTGGCTTTCATGCTAGCCACCAGTATGTAGTCTTTAAGTCGTGGTACATCTTATCCGAACCAGGATGTACTGAGTAACGAGACTTGTGCGCTTCATCCATCACAAGCTCGCGTAGGTTTCTGTAAAGTGGGACCCAAATGCGCCCTGTTACATAGTAGGCGCCTTCTTCCTTTTGTTCTAATCGCTTCCTCGATCCTCGTAAGGACTCAGCCCTGATGTTCTCTGCTTTCAGCGCTTCAACCTGAGCATCTCGTATCTGGGTAGGAAGACTAGATTGGATGGTAAGTTGTAACGCTCGCACACATTTAGGTGTAGTGTCCTTTCGACTGAGGGCATCGGCAACAACATTGGCTTTGCCCGGATGGTACTTGATCGCACATTCGTAATCATTCAAGAGCTCGACCCATCGACGTTGTCGCATGTTTAACTCCTTTTGCTTGAAGATATGCTCGAGACTCCTGTGATCGGTGTAAATGGTGCACTTGGCACCGTACAAGTAATGTCTCCATATCTTAAGTGCGAAAACAATTTCTCCCAATTCCAAGTCGTGCGTAGTGTAGTTCCTTTCGTAAACTTTAAGTTGGCGCGATACGTAGGCAATGACCTTGTCACGTTGCATCAACACGCAACCAAGTCCTTGGATGGAAGCGTCGCAATAAACCACAAAATCATATGTGCCTTCAGGCAATGAGAGGATTGGCGAGCTACAAAGTCTATCTTTTAAGGGCTGAAATGGGGACTCCTGTACATCACCCCAACGATAGGTGACACCTTTTTGAGTCAGTGAGGTGAGAGGTTGCGCAATCTTAGAGAAATCCTTGATGAATCTTCTGTAGTAGCCCGCCAAACCCAAGAATTGGTGGATTTCTATTGGTGTACGGGGTGCAGGCCAGTTCTTGATCGAGTCTACCTTGGATGGATCCACATGAATCCCATCCTTGTTTACCACATGGCCTAGAAAGTGGACTTCGCGAAGCCAGAAGTCACATTTCAAAAATTTGGCATACGACTGCTCTGTTCGAAGGAGTTCCAAAATAAGTCTCAGGTGTCGTTCGTGTTCTTCCTGACTCTTAGAATAGATCAGGATGTCGTCGATGAATACAATAACGAACTTATCCAGGTAAAGTTTGCACACCCGGTTCATGAGATCCATGAAGACCGCTGGTGCATTCGTCAATCCGAAAGGCATAACCAGAAACTCGTAATGCCCATAACGAGTCCTGAATGCTGTCTTAGAGATATCCTCGTCTCGGACTCTTAGTTGATGGTAACCTGACCTCAGGTTGATCTTGGAATAGAAACTCAACCCTTGCAACTGGTCGAATAAGTTATCAATGCGTGGAAGAGGATAACGATTCCTCACGGTCACCTTGTTGAGTTCGCGGTAGTCAATACACATTCTGAAGGTACCGTCTTTCTTCTTCATAAATAACACTGGAGCTCCCCAAGGCGAAGAGCTAGGGCGAATAAAACCCTTGTCCAAGAGCTCTTGTAGTTGCGAGGACAGTTCTTCAAGTGGGTTCGGATGTCGTCAAAGAAAACGAGGGACATATCTATCGTGTCTGAGGATCCATATTAGCCGTATCAAGATCAAGGAAAAGTACCTGGGGTATCAACATGTTCATGGCCCAATGCTCACTGAGTAACGTTCGCAGAGCGTAACTTGTCCAAGCGAGTGTCCGCGGGGAACACTTTTAAGATCGTAGGGTTCAAAAGTATAACGTGTATGGGTGGGGAAACATGAGAAAGGGTAGCCGCAATCGATGAATAAACGTTTAATAATCCTTAGCAAGGGTTTACCTGATGTCGAATGTACAGCTGGTTGTACGCAAGTTGGGTATAGTTAGGATAAAGTATGCCGTTGATCGAATATAGCTGTCACGGGGTTAAATCAATCAGAACAAGAATTCAACATAGCAGCATGATTGTCGTACAAGTGTGTAGTGTTAAGATTCACTGAGACTTCCATCAAAAGTCGTCGGACTCGCCCACATGCGAAGGAGGAACAATTCACCTGAATCCATGAACTTAGGTGGGTTTGTGATTCATCAAGTAAGCAACCAAGTTAGGAGGAGTTCCTTGGGTTGTGGGAATGAATCCAAAATACGTCTGCGTAGTCGTGAGGTCCCAAAGGAAAGACGCGAAAACGTGTTCAAGAGAGTATGATCGTATCAACAATACATCACCACCCTCAAGGTTTCAAGGAGCGATCACTAATGATTGAAGGTCGAGCCTTCCAAATTCTCTAAGCGAGTGCGTGTTCGTTTCAGTATCTCAACGTGGAGTAGCGAGAACGTAATGTCACTGTGGTAAGAGAATGACGGTTTGGTCTAAGCAAATGGTAGAATTTAGACCTAACATAAATCAACAATCATGTGTCGGTACAAAAGTTAGTGTAAAGATTCCGCGTATTTAAGAAAAACTATCATGAAATTATAGTACGTCTCTGGTAGTGTAAGGTGGGTCAGGTAACGTATAAATTATCATGTTCGCCGGTGGGTTGAGTGATCCATGTCTCCGTCCCTAAATGTCTTGAAGACTATTTCACCAGTAATGGTATTCATTCGCGGAGTTGGGTATACAAGAGAGCTAATAAACCATCCAACAGGGTGATAAGGTAGTCTTGTGATCGGTGAAAATCATGGTATGGTTGTTGGCGTTTCGTTAAATCAGTTTCCAATCGAAGAAACAGGGAATTAATGAGGTTCATGCGAAGAATCGAGCGAAAACAGGGGTCCACCAATAACAGAAGAATTCAACCAAGTAATCTGTTGCTTAGAAGCAATTCTAGTAGTGAGGTGTGGCGGCACGACACAAATAGGGAAGTTCGTTGCATCACGGTCACGGAAGTACATCACTTGTTCAAAACAGAATTTGGTTGGTAGGGTTGCGAGTTGCAAAACGACAAACACGTGTAACTGTGGCTGCTTCGTTTCTGGTAACGACGACCGGTGGAGATGACGAGGTTCGTCAACAGGGATGTGTGGGTATAGTTCTCTTAACCCCGAGTTCGTTTGTGCCAGGTCTGGTCTTCATGAATGTTGACGTACAAACCGATTGTACGGAGGGTCAGATGGTGACGTCATGTCGAGTTAAGCGTGTAAATAGATAGAATGCATAAACAGTTTTTGTAGCGGGGTGACGAGAAATCAGAAAAGAATTTGACCACAACTTGTCAAATTTCAAGTAAACAATTGCGTATCATAAAGAACGCAGTAGGGCTAATAGACAGCATGCTACTACCCTAAATAAACACACAATAAACACCACACCAGACAAAAGTAATCTAGCAAGTAAGAAATATAAACTTAAATCATACCACCTAGTGTATTGAGCCTTGCACGTGGAGCGAAGCATCGTTGTGGATCGTTGAGCACTGTACAGGTTATAGTCTGGTTTTATCAAAAAGCTTTTCCCCTTTTTAAAACCAAGTTCACTATAACCAATGGCTCTGATACCAATCTGTAACACCCCCAAAATCCACCATGCGGAGTATCACCGCTTGGAGGCGTGACATGACCAGGATCAAGCCACCAATCATATTGAACAATGTATTTAAGTTGGATAAAATCCAACCACACAATATAATTGGTGATCAAAAGCTAGTTAACCAAGTTCGAATTAAACAGCAGAAGCATTAAAGGTAAAACCCAAAACATAAGTAATAAGTTCTTAAGTTTAAATGTTTAACATGGGACTCGACAGTCCATGTCCCACAACGACCACGCCTCCTTGTGCAAGCTCCATAGATACCTAACGACCTGCAAGGCATGTAACAAGGGGTCAACAACAAAGTTGAGTGAGTTCACAGTTGGGTGTTCGTTTTAAGTTGTTTCAAAAACATGGTTTTCGTTTAGTTGGCTTACTTGCCGTGGGGGTTACCCCATAGTTGAAAATATGATTAACCAATTCCTTCTTTTCCAAACCATGACCCGTGGGGGCTTCCCCATGTGAACCACTAGACCGTTACCATATCGACTACTGACGAAAGTAAGTTGTGCCCTACGTCAATGTCTATCATCATTGACAGTTTGCCATGATCCATTAGTACACGCCTGTCTGAACGGCACGGTGTGAGGTTTGTCAAACCTAATAGCGCTATTAACTAATGACCCGCTCGCCATCGGCCTCGGCGATTAAGTCGATATAAAATGAGGGACTTAATGATAGAGTTTTGTCTAGTAAGTTTTAAGGATGTTGTCCTACCCAAGGAGGACGAATGTACGTATTCTACCCAAGGAGAATACGCAGGATTATTATTGGCATCCTACCCATGGAGGATGGCGGTACATATCCTACCTAAGGAGGATATGCAGGTTCCGTTTTAGTTCTTTTAATATTGGGATCCTACCCATGGAGGATGGCGGTACATATCCTACCTAAGGAGGATATGCAGGTTCCGTTTTAGTTCTTTAACCCATTCCCAACCACCGGGAATCCCATGCCTTAGAAGGAGTGTGAACTCACATTTGGTTGCTCGGTTTGACTCTCAAAAATAGCTAACAGTCAAGGTCGGTCAATCACGTACTAATATGATTACCAGTTAGTCATTTAGTGGTTTCAAATAGAGCACAAAGTTCATACACGTATCTACTACATAACATGCACTCACTTTAATAGTTCACGCCCATATAAACATTCCACTTATAGCTACTCAAGAGCAACCATACGATATTGCACATAACACTTTCATTGACATATAACACGTTAGACCATTATCGGATAACATAACCGACATTTAGACATGCAAATCACTAGTTATATTGTTTCAGCTTGAACATCCAAAACTTGACTGTTTTTGGGTATTTTAATAAAATAGTTAACTTACTCTAAAAATTCCTAAACTTTTACAGAATGTTTTAAACAATCCAAATATTACTGTGTAAAAATATCGGGATCCAATTCATTACCAATATTTTATAAAAAATCATTTACCGGACTGCAATCAGATTCGTCACTTTCTGACTGCAGTCTACGGAATAATTTATTTAAAATTCATCGTAAGTCCGATTAATGAAATTCCAGTTGGAGCATTACAACGACATCAGTGGTCATCTACAGTAAAAATTTCATGCGCTAATACTACACAGATTTCAAGTTATGATGAAAAAAATCACACACATTTTCTGCAGTAAAAACGCAGCTTTTGCTGCTGTACAAAACGGACCTTTAAAAATAGTAAACGACCTAAAAAAATATGATTCCAGTGCCATTTGAAGTGTTTTTCGAAATAACACGTTATAGACTCAAGAAAATCAGTTTTTCGATAAATATCGACCTGTTTACAGCCAACTGAAGTTGGCTGTAAATGTTTGGACAGAAGCTATTTTCAGCTTATAGCGCTCTATCGCAAGTTCTATTTGTTCCGTTAACATGTTGAGTGATCAACAACGACATTTAACATCACTTGCAGCAGGTTATTGTTTATTTAACTCAGATTTATCATGTCAAGTACCATCATCAACATAACAACATCATACTAGCATTATTTCATCATATTACATCTTTATGTTCAAGATTTATGTGCATGATCTTTAGTGTCCATAAGATTTCATCAAGATATAGCTTTTAACCACTAAAAACATGAAGTAACAAGAGTGTATAAGAAGCTTACTACTAGCTTGAAGCTAGGGGAAGAAACAAGTGAAAATGTGGAGGATAATAGCAAACGAAGGTGGTCCTTCAAGTTCCGTGAGTACCGAGCCTCGTTGATGATCTTGTTACACCTTGAAGTACACTTGAAATTGTATGAATGAAAACCGAAAAGTGGTGGTGTGTGGGAGGGTGTTCGGCCGCAAGCTTATGTGGGAGAGGGAGAGAAAGTGTGTTGATGAAATGATGAAGATGATGATAAATGGTTAGTGTTTATAACACTCTAATCCCTTAATACCCAAAGGTTAATATGTCTAGAAAAGTACAAGCAAGATCATTCAAGATCTTATCAAAATCCAAGGAAAATCATAGAAGATTACATGGGGAATATGAAGATTACACAAATCCTTGTGGTGGGGCCATACATGAGCCGTAGGTTTTCATGGGGGGGGGGGGGGTAAATGAAAATTATTTGGTAAGTAGGTGATTTGGTGGAGGGTTAAAGTGTTAAGTCTAGTGTTTAGTGTGTTACATGTTTCATGTAGTGTGTTATAGTGCTCGGGGACCATAACTAGCTCAGAATAATAAGAAAAATTTTTCTTGCAATATTTTAATGTTCCGGGTAATGTCCGGTTGTTCGATTAGATACCGTTCCGTTAAAGTGCTAAGTTATACCGTTTAGTGTCTTTTATGTTTCCTTTTGTAACACTTTTTATTCCCAACACTTAGGAAGGCATACGGGACTATTTAGTCAATTTTCTACACAAGAATAGTATGTTAAAAAGCACATGTAAGTATGACACAGTAATCAGAAAGCAGTTAAGTAATTCAGCACAGACATCAAGCACTTTAATTAACATTAATGAATCGTACGGATACATGTAATTATGAGGGTTGTCACACTTAAGGTGATATAATGATCGGAAAGTTTTAGTAGTTCCTGTGTTATGATATAATCGGAGCGTATTCCTGATTTTTCATTACCTTTGTGAACCGTACCTAGATGTACACCTAAAAGAATCCAGGGTTGTAACCCAAGATCATTTACTGGTACCCTATGCAATGACGTGGCAACGGTATGCGTGATGTCGGGCTATCTCAGCGGATCGACCATTCAAATAATTCCGCATTCTGAGCCTAGATCTGGGGATTTGCGAAAGCGAAAGTCTGACAGTTCGAGAAAAGATACCGATGAGAAGCTAGGTGAGGAACACAGATTGGAGAAGCGTGTGTAGTTATCCCTAGAGAGTCGGGAAAGGATAATGCCAGGGACGGCAGGAGTAGTTTTGAGAAGAAGACTCACGAGGATGAGTGGATAAAGTGTGCCAGATGTGGTCGGACTAGACATATGGCTCGCGAATGCTATGCTAAGAGTACATCGGAGGGAGGTACACTCGAGGGATGCTACGAGTGTGGTGAGCAAGGACATTTCGAGAGAGATTGTCTGAAAATGAAGGGTCAGGATGCCAGGGGTAGAGCGTTCGAGCTAAACGCTGGGAAGGCGCAAGACAATCTTGCTGTTGATACCGGTATGTTTCGAATCAAAAACCAATCTATGTTCATACTTATAATACTAAAGCTGACTTGAGTTTTGTTCGAAAAACTTTGAACCATTTTTGTGTTCACCTACAAGTAAGCTGAGTATAAAGTGCCCAATAGAACTAGCAATTGGTAAGTTGATGGAAACTAGTGAGGTCGCTTATGGTTATAGTATTTAGTTAGGTGATCGTAGTTTCTAGTGTTGGTATATTTCCAGTGGAGTTGGGGAGCCTTGACGCGGATATGAGAATTGATTGATCATCCAAGAGCAAAGTGGGAACTATCGCTGGAAGAAGCTAGCTAGGATATCTCGTCCTGATGATGGTAGAGAGGTGGTAGTTGTTCACGAAGACCGACCGAGTCGAGTGTCGAGTTTCGAGTGTCGAGTGTTGATGGTTGGGAGTTGACAGTTTTGTGAGGATGCTCAGGTGGTTGCAAAAGGGGCTATCCTGCGTTCTTAGTTAACGTGGTGGATACGAAAGCCGAATGTAGGAATACCGGGGAGATTCCTATTGTTTGCAATTATCCAGAAGCTTTCCTAAAAAGACTTATCTGGATTTCCCCTGCGAGACAGATCGAATTCCGAATCGATCTGGCACCCGGTGCTGCGCCCAATTGCACAATCTCCTTATAGATTAAGCACCGTCTGAGATGATAGAAATGTCAAATCAGCTTCAAGAGCTGCTAGACAAGGGTTTCATTCGATCAAGCCCTTCGATTTGAGGTGCATCTATTTTGTTGTGAGAAAGAAGGATGGATCCTTCAGGATGCGAGAGGATTTCAGAGAGCTGAACAAGTTGACTATCAAGAATCGGTACCCTTTAGCGAGGATTGACGATTGGTTCGATCAAGCTACCGGGATCTAGCTTCTACACGAAGATCGATCTACGATTGGGATATTATCAGTTGTGTCACACCCCGACCACGTATAACATACAAAACGTGGCGGAAAACGTCGGGGAGTGTTGTAACAGAATTAATTGTTTCATAACCATGGTATACAAAGTTGTATTTTATTTATCAACATAGGAATTACATTGTCTTAAACAGCAAACAAAGAGTACATAACATAATTAAACTAAGTCTATCTTCGTTTTATGTCTCTAAGGCACAGGTCCGCCCTAGTGTCACGATCATCATCCTATGGAAAAGCTCCTGAAAACACATGTGAAAATAGGTACGTCAGCATAAAAATGCCTGTGAGATACATAGGTTTGTGAAAATAGGATTCATGACTTAATAGTTTAGAAAAAGTTTGTTTATCAAAAGTCAGTCATGAACCTTGTAAATTGTTTTGTTTTGTAAATCGTTTAAAAAGCGATAAGATCGAGTAATATGTATAAATACAAGAATAATGCGTGGTTAAATGTATAACCAAGTAAAATGAGTTGTATAAAGTAAATTGTTTGTAAACCAAAGTCTTGTGAAAAATATGTTATTTATATAAAATGTTATATGTCTCAAATTGAAATGATTCAAATAACGCTACGATATGTAATACCATACAAACACTTATATATAGGAAGTACTAGCGGCGTATCCACCATGCTTGTATCATATTACACACGCCTCGTTACTTAAATCACTTAAACAAACCACCAATGTATAAAGTCTATGTTTAAACCAATAGTCAAAAGTCATTGTATAAGCCATGTCAAATGTTTATAAGTCCAAAAGTAGTCAAGTAATGTGTATCAAATGTTATGTATTGTAAGTAAAGTATTGTCACAAAATCCAAATGTAGAAATGTACAAAATAAGGTATTTTGAGTATATCAAAAAGTTATGTTTTGCAAAGTAATGCATGTTACATTGATACAAACATTTATGTGGTAAGCTAACGCATACATTCAAGCCTTGAGACAGTCGGATAACCCTTTCAGTCAAGGTTATCAAAAGAAATGTTTTCGGATTCAGTCATTCCTTACATCCAAACAAACCCGGGATGTCAGGAATGGGATTTGTCAAGTCCTATGGTACCAGTACTTACTACCGAGCGGCGTAGCTAATGTTAATGAACGTATATAAGTCTCGTTTGTGCAAACCAAATGTTATAGCAGTTGTATACATGTCATATGAAAACAATGTACTAAGTATGCTAAGTTAACATACAAAGCAGAAAAGTCATGTAAATCAATGTGCTAGCATGCTATCAATCAACATACATAGCAGAAATGTAATGAAAAACAATGTACTAAGTATGCACACAATGGACATACATAGCATGAAATGTAATGAAATCATGTACTATAATGTACTAACAAACATAGCATGTATATGATGTGAAAACATGGAAAGCATGAAAGTAACAAGTAGGCACATGTGTTTCACCCCAAAACAGTTTGAAAACAGTAAAAGAGGGGTCTATGTACTCACTTGAGATTGCTCAGAAGTCCTAAGATAACCACCAAGCAATGCTAGAGATCACGGATATCAAACGACACCTAATATAGGTAACTACATTAATAAACCGGACCTAAATCGGAAGATCGGATAGAATGAGGGTTCGTAAACCAAATGAGTATGGGAACTCATGTAGTATCGTTTAACAAAGCCTATATACTAAATGAAACCTAACCTAAGTGTTTACGACCCATTACGACCCGTTTAGGTAGCTTATGCTTCTTTAACGCGTCGTTCGCGTGAAACGCGTTCGGAACGCCTAACTAGTCCTATGACAAGTAAAATATGCCTTAACATGTCTAATATGGTTGTCAAATCAGTTTAGATGTCAAAAGTTATGTTACATATGTTTAAAACGAATTTTGGCATCAAAGGGGTATTTTGGTAATTTACCTAAGGCATATAAACTACCTATCATACAACTACTTAAACGAAGTGACCATAAGGTATAACCTCGGAGGGTTATTCCCTATATACTATGGTCACCTAATGTGTTTGGTCAGATCCTAATGATCGACCAAATGGGTCGGGTTCGAAGGTATAAGCGATTTATTAGATCGCTTACCCTTACGACCCTAGACAACGTGGTAATCAGTAGGCATAGTCACAAGGGACTATAACCATCGTGATTACAATCACGTTGCGAAGTTCAAACGAACTTCGCATTGACCATAAACTGGTCAATGCAGAAAGTCAAACAAAGTTTGACTTTCAGACTAAAAAAGACTCGAAAAGCAATAAAAGAACGAAGGAACACTTACGAAGGGTCCCCGAATGCTAATCTAGATCAAAATAGCTCAGGTATGAAACAAAGGTTTCAACTTAGAGCACAATTGATCAGATTCTTGTGAGGAATGAGTGAAAATGTGATGGGTATTTATAGATTTCGGTCCACCGCTAGGATCGTTTCTTGGAAAAGAGGGAATGATCTAGCCCGTACACTTGTCAAGATGTTGTGGTAAATAAAAATGGTTCCTCATGAGCTGAAAGGGCAAGTTAGAATGTGTGGTTGTGAATTAATCAGCTGAAATCTGCTAATTAGATGATCTTATCTGATCTGGGAGCCTGATGCGGCCCGCTTCAGGATCAGGCAAAACTCAGGCGGGCCGCCTGGCCTTGTCTGATCAGCAACATGTTTCAGAAGTTACAGTTTTGGTCCCTGCACGTGTTTAAAGCCATTTCCGACACTTCTAAGGCCCGTAAAGCCAACTTTAAGGCCCTAAAATGATGCCTAAACATTGTGGACATGAAACATGCTCAAAAATATGTCGGATGTTGGTTCGTTTGGTCGTATGAACGCGATGTTCGCTTAATTACGACGGAATGCGCATAAGCGCGAAAAACGATCCAAATGACGCGACAAATGGATTTTTCTCAAGCCAAACACTAAAATAAAATATTTTAGTGCTTACATAATTTTTTGGATGTCCAGATGTATTCAGAACGTAAGTTATGTGCGAAAATGCAAACTTGTGCACTTTTTGACACTTTTAGTCCCTGAATGACCCAAAAGTTTATTTTTGCCATACCAATACCTTCAAAACTTATTTCTAAGTTATGTAAAGGTTATTTAAGGTATGTTAAGTATATGTTGATGTTCCGGAGTATTTGTCGTATTAAACTGATTACGTTTACGCATCAGTTTGCGTACAACTCTCCAGAAAGCGATGTAGAGTTTGAAATTACATAAAAGTCAAAACATGAAAAATGTAAAACACAACCAAACAAACATTGGGATCAAATAACATTGTTTTATTGATAATAGAACTGTTCACAATGATTACAAGCACGGATGTTACAGTCTCCCCTACTTGTGGAAAATTCGTCCCGAAATTTATTTTGAGGAAACTCGTGGGAAAAGATGCGGATATTTCGCCTTCATTTGATCTTCACGTTCCCAAGTAAACTCGGGTCCTCATTTAGCTTCCCAGCGAACTTTGACCAAAGGAATGCGCTTGCGTTTGAGCCACTTGACTTCACGTTCCATGATTTCCACTGGCTTCTCAACAAATTTCAGTGTTTTGCCAACACGAATTTCGTCAAGCGGTATGTGGAGGTTCTCATCAGCTAAACACCTCTTGAGATTGGACACGTGAAAAGTTGGATGAACATTTCCAAGTTCAGGAGGTAACTCAAGTCTGTAGGCTACCTTACCGATTCTTTCGACGATCTTGAATGGTCCAACGTATCTAGGTGCAAGTTTTCCTTTCTTTCCAAATCTGATCACACCTTTCCAAGGTGAGACCTTAAGTAATACTCGATCACCGACTTGAAATTCCAAGGGCTTGCGTTTTGGGTCCGCGTAACTCTTTTGACGGCTTCTAGCTGTCTGAAGGTTATCACAAACTTTCTTTATCTTGTCAGTTGTCTCTAAAATGAGGGCAGGTCCAGTAAGTTGAGCCTCGCCGATCTCATTCCAGCAGACTGGTGAACGATATTTTCGACCATAGAGAGCCTCGAAAGGAGCCATTTTGATGCTGGTGTGATAACTGTTGTTGTAGGAGAATTCAATTAACTGAAGATGTGAATCCCAACTACCACCAAAATCGATCACACAAGCTCTAAGCATATCCTCCAGAGTCTGGATTGTTCTTTCAGATTGACCATCCGTTTGCGGATGATAAGCCGTGCTCAGATTAAGTTGGGTCCCCATAGCAGATTGCATGGTTCTCCAAAAATGAGACGTGAAACGAGCATCTCTGTCAGAAATGATGTTCAAAGGAACACCATGTCGAGCCACAATTTCATCCACATAGATTTTTGCAAGTCTGTCAGCAGGAAAATCCTCGCGGATTGGCAAGAAATGCGCTGATTTAGTAAGACGATCAACAACTACCCAGATGGAATCATGACCTTTCTTTGTGCGTGGAAGTTTGGTGATGAGATCCATAGTAATGTTTTCCCATTTCCAAACCGGGATCTCTGGTTGCTCCAATAAACCAGAAGGACGCTGATGTACAGCCTTAACCTTAAGACAAGTAAGGCATTTTGATACGTATAAGGCAATGTCTTTCTTCATACCAGGCCACCAATAATGAATACGAAGATCCTTATACATCTTATCTGAGCCCGGATGAATAGAATAACGCGACTTATGGGCTTCATCCATAAGCAAGGTACGAAGATCATCCTGGCTTGGGACCCACAAACGGTCCATGAAGTAATACGATCCATTGTCCTTTAGTTCCGAAGCAGGCGTTATGTGATAGGGAAATTCCTTATCCATTAAACCTTGTGAAACACAAGATTGTTGAGCCTGAGAAATGCGTGCTTGGATATCGGATTGAGCTTGAATAACAGATTGAACACGTACATAATGAAGCTTAGTACGTTCCTTACGACTCAATGCATCAGCTACGACATTCGCCTTACCAGGATGGTAGCGAATTTCGCAGTCATAGTCGTTTAAAAGCTCAACCCAACGTCGTTGCCTCATGTTGAGTTCTTTCTGGTTGAAGATATGCTAAAGACTTTTGTGGTCCGTGAAAACCACACATTTTGTACCGTACAAATAGTGTCTCCAGATCTTTAGAGCGAAAACAACTGCACCCAACTCAAGATCATGAGTGGTGTAGTTCTTCTCATGTATCTTCAACTGCCTTGATGCATATGCTATGACTTTGTTCCTTTGCATCAGGACACAGCCAAGACCCAATTTAGATGCATCGCAATAAACGACGAAATCATCATTGCCCTCGGGAAAAGTTAGAACAGGTGCGTCGCAAAGCTTCTGCTTCAAGTTTTGAAAAGCTTCCTCTTGTTTGTATCCCCAATCAAAGGGCTTGTTCTTCTGAGTTAAAGCAGTTAGAGGAACTGCAATTTTCGAGAAATTCTCAATGAAGTGGCGGTAATAACCCACTAGACCAAGAAAAGAACGAACCTCAGTGGGAGTAGTAGGCGTATCCCAATCCTTAATCGCACTGATCTTGGAGGGATCTACATGGATACCTCGTTCGTTGATGATATGCCCCAAAAATTGAACTTCTTTAAGCCAGAATTCACACTTGGAGAATTTGGCAAACAGTTGCTCTTTATTTAGGAGTTCCAAAGTAAGACAAAGATGTTGCTCGTGATCAGCTCTTGTCTTGGAGTAAATCAAGATGTCGTCAATAAAAACAATGACGAACTGATCCAAATAAGGTTTGCAGACCCTATTCATTAAGTCCATGAAAACAGCAGGAGCATTAGTCAAACCGAATGGCATGACTGTGAATTCATAGTGCCCATAACGAGTGCGGAACGCTGTCTTGGGAATATCTTCTTCATGCACCCGAAGTTGATGATATCCGGAACGTAGATCAATCTTCGAAAAATAAGAAGCGCCTTGTAACTGATCAAAGAGATCATCGATGCGAGGTAGGGGATATCGATTCTTGATGGTAAGCTTGTTAAGCTCACGATAATCGATACACATCCTAAAAGATCCATCCTTCTTCTTGACAAAGAGAACGGGAGCATCCCAAGGTGAAAAGCTAGGACGGATAAAACCTTTGTCAGAGAGTTCCTGAAGCTGCTTAGACAACTCTTGCATCTCAGACGGTGCAAGATGATATGGAGCTCTAGCAATGGGATTTGCACCAGGTACGAGATCAATACGGAACTCGACTTGGCGTGCTGGGGGTAGACCAGGTAAATCTTCAGGGAAAACTTCAGAATAATCCCGAACGACAGGAATATCTTAAATAGACTTACCCTTGCCTTTATCTGCTGTAACATGTGCTAAGAAGCCCACATAGTTCTTTCGCAGATACTTCCGAGCTTTAAAACAAGACATGAGTTTGAGACCACCGGCAGGCTTCTCACCACGAACCTGTAGGATCTCGCCTGTCGAAAGCGGCACACGAACAATCTTCTCAGAACAAACTATCTCTGCGTGATGCTTAGATAACCAATCCATACCCACTATAATATCGAAGCTTCCAAGTTGCGTAGGCGTGAGGTCAATAGGAAAAAGATGGTCGTTAAGATTCAACTGGCAGTTGCGAAGAACAGAATCAAGAACAATGGGTTCACCACTAGCAACTTCTACTGTCAAAGGTTTACCTAGTTTTGTTCTAGACACGCGAAGTAATGGCTCAAAAGACAATGACACAAAACTCTTGTCGGCACCCGAATCAAAAAGAACAGATGCAGGCTGATTATTAATAAAGAACGTACCGTTCACCACATTATCGTCCGCCTGCACCTCTTGGGCATTCAAGTTAAAAGCTCGCCCTCGAGCCTGAGCCTGATTTTGGTTCTGATTCTGATTTTGGTTGGCTAGCCTTGGGCACCGGTTCCTGTAGTGGATCAGATCCCCACAATTGTAGCACGAACCAGGAGGAAAATGAGGTCGTACAGCTTGACCTTGTTGCTGAGCAAGAGGCTGAGCAACTTGTTGGGCTTGGTTCTGAACTGCCTGGTTCTGGTTAACAGGAATGCGGCAGGTGGCAGCAAGATGACCAGGCCTTCCGCAGTTGGTGCACTGACGACACTGGAGGTGTGGTTGATGATGGCCGTTACACCTGTTGCACAAAGGTGCATTGCCAAGATAAGGCTTCTTGGCTAGTGGTTGCGCAGGCTGATTTGGTGCAGCTTGAGCCTGTGCAGTAACAGCATAGTTTTGGGAAGCCTTCCGCTTCCTAGACCCTCCAGAATTCTTTCCCTTCTTGTTTTGACCTTTCTTGCTATCTTCCTTATCACACTTGCTTCTTAACCTTGTCACCCTTTTTGTGCAGCTTCCCCTTTCGAATCTGCGACTCAGTCAATGTCGCTGATAACTCGATCGCCTGACGGAGTGTGGCAGGGTTACTACCAGTAATGATGTCTTGTACTGAGTCAGGTAGGCCGTCGATGTATCTTTCGATAGCCTTGTCGAGTGGGGTAACCATAGTTGGGCAAAGCAGACTCAACTCTTCAAACCTATCATTATAAGCCCTGTGCTCGCCACTGTCTTGTTTCAAGTCCTCAAACTCTTTCTCCAACGCTCGCTGTTCATGACGAGGACAGAATTCCCTTATCATAAGGGCCCTAAGTTCAGCCCAAGTTTGCGCTAGAGCAACTTCTGCACCCCGATCTCTCATAACCCCGTTCCACCATGTGAGAGCCCTCTTCTGAAACACGCTCAAAGAAAACTCGACCTTGCGATTATCCGGACACTGCACGTGGCGGAAAGTATTTTCAATGCTCTCGAACCATTGAAGAAGCCCAGTCGCTCCCTCAGAACCACTAAACTTGAGTGGTTTAGCCGAGTTAAAATCCTTGTATTTGCATGGAGCATTGTTGTTGTTGTTGGCTTGGTGCCATTGAGCAAAGAGATTTGGGAATTGAGCAGCCATCTGTTGCGCAATGATTTCTGCCAGTTCGGCAGTCGCTATTTGGTTTTCGCGTCGAGGAGGCATTCTAAAAGAGGAAAACATGAAAGGAAACGAGTGAGATGATTGGATGAGGAGAATGAGATGAAACAAAATTAACAATAGAAAAGATGGTGGTCATTTGTCCGCATTACCAAGCAAACAAAGGACACACAGTGACTAATCAAAGTAAATGGGTGAAAAATAATGTATCGCGAAGACATGCTCGCCTATAAGTGAACACTCATCCCAAGAATTCCCAGGTAAGCACAACTGGTCTCGCGTCTGATGAGATATATACGAAGTGCTTGCCTAGACAGAAAACCCAGAATACAGGCATTCACTCTTCCAGTTTGCACGTGTTCACATTATTTAAAACCCAAAACGTTGACGAGATTTTGAAAATTTGAAGGCACAAGGCCAAAAATTTAGTCAAACTGGAAGGGTTCAAAACCTTACAAAAGAGGGTTCAAAACCTTGTAATAAATTATTCAAAAACAGAAGATTGTTTTTCAAAAATCGTTTCGAAAAATTTGGTTTCTTGTTTTGATAATCACCTAAGGATAGGTGATGTACATGTTTTAAGATCTAAACACAAGATAACTTGTGTTAGGGTCCTAGAAAGGTTATAGTCTAGGTCAAAGCATTACTAATAACCTAATTCCCTATAACCATTGGCTCTGATACCAACTCTTCTGTCACACCCCGACCACGTATAACATACAAAACGTGGCGGAAAACATCGGGGAGTGTTGTAACAGAATTAATTGTTTCATAACCATGGCATACAAAGTTGTATTTTATTTATCAACATAGGAATTACATTGTCTTAAACAGCAAACAAAGAGTACATAACATAATTAAACTAAGTCTATCTTCGTTTTATGTCTCTAAGGCACAGGTCCGCCCTAGTGTCACGATCATCATCCTATGGAAAAGCTCCTGAAAACACATGTGAAAATAGGTACGTCAGCATAAAAATGCCTGTGAGACACATAGGTTTGTGAAAATAGGATTCATGACTTAATAGTTTAGAAAAAGTTTGTTTAGAAAAAGTTTGTTTATCAAAAGTCAGTCATGAACCTTGTAAATTGTTTTGTTTTGTAAATCGTTTAAAAAGTGATAAGATCGAGTGATATGTATAAATAAAAGAATAATGCGTGGTTAAATGTATAACCAAGTAAAATGAGTTGTATAAAGTAAATTATTTGTAAACCAAAGTCTTGTGAAAAATATGTTATTTATATAAAATGTTATATGTCTCAAATTGAAATGATTCAAATAACGCTACGATATGTAATACCATACAAACACTTATATATAGGAAGTACTAGCGGCGTATCCACCATGCTTGTATCATATTACACACGCCTCGTTACTTAAATCACTTAAACAAACCACCAATGTATAAAGTCTATGTTTAAACCAATAGTCAAAAGTCATTGTATAAGCCATGTCAAATGTTTATAAGTCCAAAAGTAGTCAAGTAATGTGTATCAAATGTTATGTATTGTAAGTAAAGTATTGTCACAAAATCCAAATGTAGAAATGTACAAAACAAGGTATTTTGAGTATATCAAAAAGTTATGTTTTGCAAAGTAATGCATGTTACATTGATACAAACATTTATGTGGTAAGTTAACGCATACATTCAAGCCTTGAGATAGTCGGATAACCCTTTCAGTCAAGGTTATCAAAAGAAATGTTTTCGGATTCAGTCATTCCTTACATCCAAACAAACCCGGGATGTCAGGAATGGGATTTGTCAAGTCCTATGGTACCAGTACTTACTACCGAGCGGCGTAGCTAATGTTAATGAACGTATATAAGTCTCGTTTGTGCAAACCAAATGTTATAGCAGTTGTATACATGTCATATGAAAACAATGTACTAAGTATGCTAAGTTAACATACAAAGCAGAAAAGTCATGCAAATCAATGTGCTAGCATGCTATCAGTCAACATACATAGCAGAAATGTAATGTAAAACAATGTACTAAGTATGCACACAATGGACATACATAGCATGAAATGTAATGAAATCATGTACTATAATGTACTAACAAACATAGCAGGTATATGATGTGAAAACATGGAAAGCATGAAAGTAACAAGTAGGCACATGTGTTTCCCCAAAACAGTTTGAAAACAGTAAAAGAGGGGTCTATGTACTCACTTAAGATTGCTCAGAAGTCCTAAGATAACCACCAAGCAATGCTAGAGATCACGGATATCAAACGGCACCTAATATAGGTAACTACATTAATAAACCGGACCTAAATCGGAAGATCGGATAGAATGAGGGTTCGTAAACCAAATGAGTATGGGAACTCATGTAGTATGGTTTAACAAAGCCTACATACTAAATGAAACCTAACCTAAGTGTTTACGACCCGTTTAGGTAGCTTATGCTTCTTTAACGCGTCGTTCGCGTGAAACGCGTTCGGAACGCCTAACTAGTCCTATGACAAGTAAAATATGCCTTAACATGTCTAATATGGTTGTCAAATTAGTTTAGATGTCAAAAGTTATGTTACATATGTTTAAAACGAATTTTGGCATCAAAGGGGTATTTTGGTAATTTACCTAAGGCATATAAACTACCTATCATACAACTACTTAAACGAAGTGACCATAAGGTATAACCTCGGAGGGTTATTCCCTATATACTATGGTCACCTAATGTGTTTGGTCGGATCCTAATGATCGACCAAATGGGTCGGGTTCGAAGGTATAAGCGATTTATTAGATCGCTTACCCTTACGACCCTAGACAACGTGGTAATCAGTAGGCATAGTCACAAGGGACTATAACCATCGTGATTACAATCACGTTGCGAAGTTCAAACGAACTTCTCATTGACCATAAACTGGTCAATGCAGAAAGTCAAACAAACAGACTCGAAAAGACTCGAAAAGCAATAAAAGAACGAAGGAACACTTACGAAGGGTCCCCGAATGCTAATCTAGATCAAAATAGCTCAGGTATGAAACAAAGGTTTCAACTTAGAGCACAATTGATCAGATTCTTGTGAGGAATGAGTGAAAATGTGATGGGTATTTATAGATTTCGGTCCACCGTTAGGATCGTTTCTTGGAAAAGAGGGAATGATCTAGCCCGTACACTTGTCAAGATGTTGTGGTAACTAAAAATGGTTCCTCATGAGCTGAAAGGGCAAGTTAGAATGTGTGGTTGTGAATTAATCAGCTGAAATCTGCTGATTAGATGATCTTATCTGATCTGGGAGCCTGATGCGGCCCGCTTCAGGATCAGGCAAAACTCAGGCGGGCCGCCTGGCCTTGTCTGATCAGCAACATGTTTCAGAAGTTACAGTTTTGGTCCCTGCACGTGTTTAAAGCCATTTCCGACACTTCTAAGGCCCGTAAATCCAACTTTAAGGCCCTAAAATGATGCCTAAACATTGTGGACATGAAACATGCTCAAAAATATGTAGGATGTTGGTTCGTTTGGTCGTACGAACGCTATGTTCGCTTAATTACGACGAAATGCGCATAAGCGCGAAAAACGATCCAAATGACGCGACGAATGGATTTTTCTCAAGCCAAACACTAAAATAAAATATTTTAGTGCTTACATAAATTTTTGGATGTCCAGATGTATTCAGAACGTAAGTTATGTGCGAAAATGCAAACTTGTGCACTTTTTGACACTTTTAGTCCCTGAATGACCCAAAAGTTTATTTTTGCCATACCAATGCTTTCAAAACTTATTTCTAAGTTATGTAAAGTTTATTTAAGGTATGTTAAGTATATGTTGATGTTCCGGAGTATTTTTCGTATTAAACTGATTACGTTTACGCATCAGTTTGCGTACAACTCTCCAGAAAGCGATGTAGAGTTTGAAATTACATAAAAGTCAAAACATGAAAAATGTAAAACACAACCAAACAAACATTGGGATCAAATAACATTGTTTTATTGATAATAGAACTGTTCACAATGATTACAAGCACGGATGTTACAAGTTGGAGGTTGCTGACGAAGATATGCTAAGGACTACTTTTCAAACACGATATGGCCGTTACGAGTTATTAGTCATGCCTTTTGGCTAAATTAATGCGCCATTTATATTCATGGTCTCGTGAACAGGGTATGGAAACCCTAACCGGATGAATTCGTGATAATATTCATCGACGACATACTTGCCTAGGTGCGAACCAAGGAGAATCCTGAGTAACGTTTGAAGTTAACTATGGAGCTGATGAATGATGAGGAGCGCCAAAGACCTATCGGGAGTATGATGATCCATATGACTAGTTAGATACTACCGAAGATTTATTAAGAATTTCCCTAAATTCGTGCAGCCTTCGACACTAATAACCCCAAAAAGAAAAGGGAAATTGATTGGACAGCAAGATAATAGGAAGCTTTTCGGACCCTTGAAAGAAAAGTTGGGAGCGTGTATGATGGACTCCGAAGGAAGTTAAGATACTCACATGCCCTTGGCAGAGTTATCTTACAATAATAGTCATCACGCTAGTATCTAAGGGTGACAACCGGTGATTTATGGCACCTAATTTCCTGATTAACAGATGATTAACGCGATAATAAATAGTGTTTACAGCGCAAATTAACTAAATTAGGCCCTTGGAGTGCCCAGGAACGTTTATACGACTTACAGTGCGCGAACGGTGGTTTACAGAGAAACCTGCTGAATATTACGCGACGACGAACTGATACCGTACAAGATACTACAGTCGAAACCAGATCGAAAAACGGATTAAAGACGGCAACGATACAATTTTTCGCGATTATTACCGTAATCGACGAACGGGCATGCAAACAACGACTACCGACCGTATTTTTGGGTATTTTAATTTTTAACGTTAAACGGGGTTCAGGATTGGACAACGGGTCTCGTAGGAATTACGGACCACTTACACACGATATGGGCTTGTGGGCCCTGGGCCCAAGCCCAACACCCACAAGCCTAAACCTACACATTATACTAGATTTATTTCTTGAAGATCTATACAAGATCTCACTAAATCTAGGAAATCTCTACAAAATTTACTCCAAATCTTAGCAAGATCTCTTGAAAATCTTAACAAAATATTCACTAGATTTCTTTTATTAATGAAGCATATACAATCTATAAAAGACCCATACTCCCTCACCCTTTCATTTGTGCAGACAACCAAAAACACACACAACCTTGCATTTACTCTCCCTCCCTCGATAGATATACACACAGAGAAGATAATCGGACTTCATCCTCTCAAATTGAGCTCACAACCGGCCACCGGCCTTCTTGTTTCTCCGATACACCACCCGCACAACCACCCCCCCTTCCTCTCTCGGTTCCGGTGACCGGAGCCGGTTGCCGGCTCCCCTTTCTTCTTCGATCGCACACATCAGCAGCCCCCTCCCTCCTTCGAACAACAAAACGAACCACCACCACCACTGTTCGGTGGTGGTGCAGCGGTGTGACTCAGGGAGAGAGACGAGAGAGAGAGACGAGACGGAGAGAAGGAGATTGAGATGAGAGAGAGAGCGGAAGAGATGAGAGAGAGATAGCCGAGAAGAAAGAGAACGACGGCGAAGGCCGTCGGCGGCGACACGGGTCTGGGTTCCAACGAGTCTCACGGATGTTCGAGTTTTGGGTTCAGATTCAAGCATGATTCAAGTTTTTCAAGTGGGTTTCGGGATTAGCTCGAGTCGGGTTCAGCTGGTTCGGGTTCGAGATTTAGCTCAACATCAGATTTGAAGTTTCATTTTGGTGATACGAGCTTGGGGTTAGACTTCGGGTTCTCGGTACAAGACAGTCAACGAGCTTGGTTCAACTCGGTTTGACTCGGTCAAACCGAGTCAACTCAGTCAACGGCTCGGTTCGGGTCCGGGTCAAACAGTCACGGCTGGTCAACAGGTTCGGGTTAAACAGTCAACAGAATGGTTCGGGTTCGCGACTCGGTCAAACCGAGTCAACTCGGTCAAAGCGGCTCGATTTTTCGATGCGAAGACTTGGTAAAATTAACGGCACATTTATTTTGTTATTTTGTTAACCTTACGTGAAAAACGAGCTTGAATCGATTATATAGTAGTTCACATCTCAAAATATTCGACAAAGATTTATTAAGTTAACAACATATCAACGGATCGTTCGGTTAACGATTCGGTAAAGCTCGGTGACACGTAGATTAGTTACCGCCTTTAATTAGAAACTTACAAGATATTCTGTGTTAGGAATATTGTAGAATGCACGACATCACGAAGTCGTATATAGCTAGCTTTGCACAGGAATATTCAGGTGAGTTCATAACCCCACCTTTTTCACGGTTTTACATTTTCTAAATGTTTTCGGGGTGGAAAGAAATGCACTTTTTGCAAATCACACAAGAATTACATATTTCTAAACCATGTTACAAGCAAGTTTTAACAGACACAAATGGTTTACGAAAAGCTTATGTCTTATACCGGTTTTTCAAACAAGCGTATTTTTCGAAATATGCATCAACACGAATTCTAAACCCAGTGAGTTCATGCTCCCCCTTTTCTTTTAACTATTTTCAGTTTTATAACTTCGGGGGTGAAATACATGTTACAAACGTTACATTGTTTACATATGGTATGATGGAGTACAAAAACATTCAAGTGAAACATTCTAGATCATGTCCCGAATAGGGTATCATAAGCACCATTAATCAACGTATACATTCAGACCGCGGAACAAAAGGTTAGATCTAATGGGTTTCAGGCAACCCCACTCTTGGCCTACTTCTACCAATGAGTGCTTCTGTGTCTCAGTCAAAGTCGACAAAAATGCCTAGGTTTGGTGGCTTCCTATGTCGTGACACATGTTAGTGGCCTTGCAAACCACTAGCGATCTCAAACATTCATAGTACTCAGTTACAGATACATTCTACATGATACATACAAACATTCATAGTACTCAGTTACATATACGTTTTACAAGTTACATACAAACATTCATAGTACTCAGTTACATATATGTTTTACAAGTTACATTCAAACATTCATAGTTTTCCATATTACTTGACAAGAAAATGATTTTAAATTCGTTTTCTCAAACAATACAACAAAAACCGGTCATTCAAAAAGATTTATTTCAAATCTTTTACAAACAAACTATGAACTCGCTCAACTTTATGTTGACTTTTTTGCATGTTTCTTTCTCAGGTTGCATTTTTAAGACAAGGCACGGTTGGAATAGGAGAACCATGTGGAGTCGAGTACTTAGTGGCGTTCATTTTCTAAAAGATTTAGCTTATTTGCTTCCGCTGTGCAATGAAGATACCAGTCCAGTCACGCCAGCTCTGATAATTTCGGGGTGTGACAGATTGGTATCAGAGCTATAGGTTACAGCGAATAAGGTTTTCTGTAGAGATACCTAGGCTCTAACCTCACCTTTTCTCTGGGAACTTAGAATATTAAAACCTGAATACATACAGAACGCATAGTACTCGAATATGGTCTCCAACCATTGCCGAAAAACAAACAGTCAAGATTTTGTTTTCAAACATACGCTATTGTGGTGTTTTATACATGGTACACAAAAACAGTCGCATACAGTACACAAAACTCTGAGAGTTTAGGAAACATGCATTTAAGACCTTCGGAAACTCATGTTGAAGTTCATTAAAGGTCATCACGTGGGAACTGCGAATGAGCACACACTATTATCCATATTGTCTATGATATTTTGACTTCCCGAGCAGGCAGCCTACGCATAACGAAACACTAGTGCACAGGTATACGTGAAACGCAACTATACATCAACGGAGGTTGAAGTACGTTACATATACTATCGAGGCGAGGCCTTTGAAAAGACACGATGGCGTAAATCAACGACGAACGATAGATTCCTGTCAGTAGGAGAACTAACGATCAGGAAGCGGAAACTTGTCACGCGGTCCTGCAAACAACACGAATCACGCCAAGGAGAAGACGTATGTCTCCGCATTTCCCCCTAACTCAATAATGATGAATACGCTATGGTAATGTCACCTAACAACTGGTTATCACATGCAACCCCAGGTAAAGTCCTTAAATTTCTTTTATTGAAATTTCAACTTTCACATTTACTGAGTAGATTTTCGTATCTCTACTCCTCTTAATGGTCATCGTGTCTCGATCATTTCTTTCATTATAGCGAATACTCATTGCTTCATTTCTTGAAAACTTATATGTTACGCATGCATCGTTTGTTACGCATGCGGTTTCGTTTCGAATAAAGCGTTTCATTAAAGTTCAAATACTATTTCGCTAAATCTAATTATTGATTTGTGACTCGAATGACCCGCATTATTGTAATTGTTGACTCCTTTGTAATCAAGTCAACACATTTTCTTGAAATCCCTTTCTTTTCAAATTACATACATGGTTTTCGTTGTGACCATGCCGAAAGTTCTCTTGTTGATACATGTAATTATTGTCGGCTTGCGCCGAAGTCAAATTCAATTGTTTGAACTTGTTCATTACACATATTCAATTCAAGACACCATATGATGTATTGAAAACATCATATTCGAATTCATTTTAACAAGCGTTTCATTGTTCTGAGTCGTAGTAGATTTATATGGTCTACGACTCCATTAAGTCGTTTGTTGATTTCGACACTTTGTGGTGTCAATATAAACTTGTAGCTTGGGCTAATTATGATTGAGCCTTTGATGCACAACACAGGTGATACTTGTTTAATCACCGTTATCATTGAATTGTTTCATTCACTACGACACCTTGTGGTGTCGGTAGAACTTGCAGCTTGGGCTGATCATGATCGAGCGTTTCATGCAAACGATTACATTTGAGCTTGTTGAAATCTAAATTCATTTATTGGATGCAATCATTTCTAGAATTCATTTGCATATTGTGATACGTCCTTGAATTCACATCATTCGAATAAGTCTTGATTCGACTTCATGATCGTTCACTTTGGTACTATTCGTATTTTCTACGCATAACGTAACTCTAAGGAGTTAACGTAGTCTAAAATTCGAGGACGAAATTTTATTAACTGGGGGAGAATGTGACAACCGGTGATTTACGGCACCTAATTTCATGATTAACAGATGATTAACGCGATAATAAATAGTGTTTACAGCACAAATTAACTTAATTAGGCCCTTGGAGTGCCCAGGAACGTTTATACGACTTACAATGCACGAACGGTGGTTTACAGAGAAACCTGCTGAATATTACGCGACGACGAACTGATACCGTACAAGATACTGACAACGCCGACAAATATTAAATTTTTACGATATATTTTAGCTTCGTAAGTAAATTCTAGTGACTACAGTCGAAACCAGATCGAAAAAATGATTAAAGACGGCAACGATACAATTTTTCACGATTATTACCGTAATCGACGAACGGGCATGCAAACAACGACTACCGACCGTATTTTTGGGTATTTTAATTTTTAACGTTAAACGGGGTTCAGGATTGGACAACGGGTCTCGTAGGAATTACGGACCACTTACACACGATATGGGCTTGTGGGCCCTGGGCCCAAGCCCAACACCCACAAGCCTAAACCTACACATTATACTAGATTTATTTCTTGAAGATCTATACAAATCTCACTAAATCTAGGAAATCTCTACAAAATTTACTCCAACTCTTAGCAAGATCTCTTGAAAATCTTAACAAAATATTCACTAGATTTCTTTTATTAATGAAGCATATACAATCTATAAAAGACCCATACTCCCTCACCCTTTCATTTGTGCAGACAACCAAAAACACACACAACCTTACATTTACTCTCCATCTCTCGATAGATATACACATACAGAAGATAATCGGACTTCATCCTCTCAAATTGAGGCTCACAACCGGCCACCGGCCTTCTTGTTTCTCCGACACACCACCCGCACAACCACCCCCTTCCTCTTTCGGTTCCGGTGACCGGAGCCGGTTTCCGGCTCCCCTTTCTTCTTCGATCGCACACATCAGCAGCCCCCCTCCCTCCTTCGAACAACAAAACGAACCACCACCACCATTGTTCGGTGGTGGTGCAGCGGTGCGACTCAGGTAGAGAGACGAGAGAGAGAGACGAGACGGAGAGAAAGAGACTGAAATGAGAGAGAGAACGGAAGAGATGAGAGAGAGAGAGCCGAGAAGAAAGAGAACGACGGCGAAGGCCGTCGGCGGCGACACGGGTCTGGGTTCCGACGAGTCTCACGGATGTTCGAATTTTGGGTTCAGATTCAAGCATGATTCAAGTTTTTCAAGTGGGTTTCGTGATTAGCTCGAGTCGGGTTCAGCTGGTTCGGGTTCGAGATTTAGCTCAACATCAGATTTGAAGTTTCATTTTGGTGATACGAGCTTGGGGTTAGACTTCGGGTTCTCGGTACAAGACAGTCAACGGGCTTGGTTCAACTCGGTTTGACTCGGTCAAACCGAGTCAAATCAGTCAACGGCTCGGTTCGGGTGCGGGTTAAACAGTCACGGCTGGTCAACAGGTTCGGGTTAAACAGTCAACAGAATGGTTCGGGTTCGTGACTCGGTCAAACCGAGTCAACTCGGTCAAAGCGGCTCGATTTTTCGATGCGAAGACTTGGTAAAATTAACGGCACATTTATTTTGTTATTTTGTTAACCTTACGTGAAAAACGAGCTTGAATCGATTATATAGTAGTTCACATCTCAAAATATTCGACAAAGATTTATATGAATATTGATTATATTGTTTGAATATTGATTGATTTTGAAAAATAACGGGGGCGTCCAAAAATATAGGAAACTCTGCCCGTTTTTCGAGAAAACCCGTAAAAGCAAAAAAATGTTTTATTGAAAAGCGACTTTTATGAGAACTAATATAAATGTGTATATCACTTTTGACGACGCTTTATCACATACGAAAACGACAATTCTTTTATTTCAAACGCCTAAACGGCATACGATATATAATACGAGTTTATTATACATTCTTTTCATAAAACATTCGTTACATACACGTACGACTTCTCGAAACGATAAACACTATCCTATCGATATATTTCTATTTTCTGTAAATATTTATATATTCGAATTTCTCGAAAACTAAGTACTTTCTAGACTTAGTAAACGAAACTTAACAAGTATAACTTAATTATTTTTATTAAGTTAACAACATATCAACGGATCGTTCGGTTAACGATTCGGTAAAGCTCGGTGACACGTAGATTAGTTACCGCCTTTAATTAGAAACTTACAAGATATTCCGTGTTAGGAATATTGTAGAATGCACGCTAGTAAGTCAAGTCTTGGAAACGACATCACGAAGTCGTATATAGCTAGCTTTGCACAGGAATATTCAGGTGAGTTCATAACCCCACCTTTTTCACGGTTTTACATTTTTCTAAATGTTTTCGGGGTGGAAAGAAATGCACTTTTTGCAAATCACACAAGAATTACATATTTCTAAACCATGTTACAAGCAAGTTTTAACAGACACAAATGGTTTACGAAAAGCTTATGTCTTATACCGGTTTTTCAAACAAGCGTATTTTTCGAAATATGCATACACACGAATTCTAAACCCAGTGAGTTCATGCTCCCCCTTTTCTTTTAACTATATTCAGTTTTATAACTTCGGGGGTGAAATACATGTTACAAACGTTACATTGTTTACATATGGTATGATGGAGTACAAAAACATTCAAGTGAAACATTCTAGATCATGTCCCGAATAGGGTACCATAAGCACCATTAATCAACGTATACATTCAGACTGCGGAACAAAAGGTTAGATCTAATGGGTTTCTAGCAACCCCACTCTTGTCCTACTTCTACCAATGAGTGCTTCTGTGTCTCAGTCAAAGTCGACAAAAATGCCTAGGTTTGGTGGCTTCCTATGTCGTGACACATGTTAGTGGCCTTGCAAACCAATAGCGATCTCAAACATTCATAGTACTCAGTTACAGATACATTCTACATGACACATACAAACATTCATAGTACTCAGTTACATATACGTTTTACAAGTTACATACAAACATTCATAGTACTCAGTTACATATACGTTTTACAAGTTACATTCAAACATTCATAGTTTTCCATATTACTTGACAAGAAAATGATTTTAAATTCGTTTTCTCAAACAATACAACAAAAACTGGTCATTCAAAAAGATTTATTTCAAATCTTTTACAAACAAACTATGAACTCGCTCAACTTTATGTTGACTTTTTCGCATGTTTCTTTCTCAGGTTGCATTTTTAACACAAGGCACGGTTGGAATAGGAGAACCATGTGGAGTCGAGTACTTAGTGACGTTCATTTTCTAAAAGATTTAGCTTATTTGCTTCCGCTGTGCAATGAGGATACCAGTCCAGTCACGCCAGCTCTGATAATTTCGGGGTGTGACACTAAGTTGCTTAGTTTGAAGCCTTGCATGGATGGAAGTGTCGATTATCATTTTGTTGAGCTAATATGACAAAGGACAATTAACCAGACCTTAATTTATCTAGGAAACCAGCGACAGGATTTGCCTGGATCTAGGGAAGGTTAAAAGTCGCCAATTGATCAACAGAAGGATTACATAGACAATTGAAGAAACTATTGCGATTCCATATTTGAGGATTTGGTTCCGATAAAGGAGTTATCTTGCAGAGGTGCTATTAGGTTTAGCAGAGAGAAGAAAAGTTGAGCCACATTGACTTGGTCCTTTCAAGAGCCCATCTTGAGTTGGATCAGTCGCTTATAGGCTCAAGCTACCATAAGGATGGGGTAGTGTACATGATGTATTGTTTGGGTTCAGTTGAGAAAGTGTATAATGGATAATACACTGATTTTGCTCTTTATAGAGATTTGTTTGGAAGATAAATGGAAGTTTATCAAAGTACCGTAGAAGCAGTACATATAGGTGGAAGAGTTATGTTAATAACTGGAGAGGCGATTATAGAATTCTAGTAGTATATGTGATTTATTGATTTGGTGATTTGTGGATATCATAAATGAATGCAAGAAGGAAGGAAGACGAGTTTATGAGATTTGATTCTTTCAAGAGCCCATCTCGAGTTGGATTAATCAAGTGTCAACTCAGACTATCTTTGATACGGGGTAATGTATATATAAATATACGTATGTAGAACCTGAATTGGTGGAATTTTTGACTTAATCTTCTTGATTAAGTGCTTGTAAATGTTGAACCTTGGAAAGGGTGGAGAGCGTTGAGATGTGAGATTAGGAATTAAGAGTGTGTGTAATATATGTCTACAAAGATTCTTCGTAAGAATCAAAGTTTCTCGCAGAAACTACAAGACCATATCCGACAAGCCTGTTTTTGCTGTTTCCACCCACTGCGAAAATAAAACCTGTAGGGAAAAATTTCGGGGACGAAATTTCCTAAACAGGGGGAGACTGTGACACCCGGCTTTTCAGGGCGTACCGTACAATTGTAACACGTGTTGTGAATAGATAAAAGGCTGTATTTGACTGATTATGATGTTTATATGTGAAATTTAATGAGTTGGTAAATTTAAACCTTGGTAAAAATTATGTTGGCAAAACGGTAAGATAAACGCTTATCGCGTAACGAGTAAAATGCGAAACGAACGTCGGTGACCACCGGATCAGTGTTAAAATCCTAAAAATAGTCTGTTATGATTTGAATAATAATTTTAATCCTATTCATGAGGAAAAATAAATTAAAACGCTAAGAAACTCTATTTTTCGAGTTTGAGCGCGTACCGCGCGATGCAACGCGTATACCGACAAAATACTGTCAACACAGCCTGTCAAGGCAACTAATAATCATTTTAGTAATAATTTGATGAGTTTATTACTTTAGAATTACAAAAATAAATAAAAACGCATAAATCCCTATTTTTCAATTTTAAGCGCGTACCGCGCAGCACTGCGCGCATACTACCAAATACCGGCAACGTAGCCAGTCCAGGCAAACAAAATATCTTTCAATAATATTTTGGTGAGTTTATTTTTATAGAATGTTAAAAATAATTTAAAACGCACTAAAACAGGATTAAAACGCCAGATAAAATACCCGGTATCTAGTAAAATACCAGTTTTTGGTCTAGATTGCATACATATATATATATATATTCGATGTATATGTGAGTAAGGTGGGACAAGAATTATGAAATGGTAGCCATGCACTACACTCTCTCTCCTCTCTCATGTTTCTATTGGCTATGGATGGAGGTGGTGTGATGAGTATGTACATATGTCCCCCATAACTTCACAAATCAAGATTAAAAATTCATTTCAAAAATTTCATCTCTCTCTCCCTTAGTAAATCAGCCGAACACCCCCTTTCCTTCTCTACTTTTGAATTTCCAACTTGGTTCTAGAGGATTCAAGATCATTTCAAGATGATTTCAAGTATGCTTGAAGGTGTGAAGGTGATTCCAAGGAGTTTCAAGCAAGAACCAAGCTTCATATTATCTTTTTAATCAAAAACCCACTTGAATCTTGAGTGTATAAAACTATTCTTTTTAAAAGTATTCTTGATTCTTAGTGTTGAAAATAATAGTGAAAGGTTTCTCTTGAATCTAAGAATATTTCACAAACTTGAATTCTTAAACAAATGGGTTTTCAAAGAAAATAAAATGGATGAACTAGTATGTATATGTGTGGCTGTATGTGTATATATATATATATATATGTATGGAGTTTGAGTTTTAATTTTCTTGATGTTCTTGATTGATAAAAATAAAAAAGATGAATGCATGCATGTTTAAAAGGTGTCATCTGAAAGCTTTTTGATTTGAAATGAGTTTATATGAAAAGTGATGATTTGATAATGATCATAAGAAGATTAGAATGTTCTTGAATATTTGAATATGAGTTAAATGTATGATGAATATAAATTAGATCATAAGTAATGTTGTTAATGTTGTATGAGTGCATTAGATGCACATACATGAACATGCATGATAATATGAAAGCATGAAATGATGATTTGAACATCATTTGATAAAAATGATATTTGATCAGATTATAAACATTAAAATATGATTATTTTGAAGTGTTAAATGATATAAAACTTTGTCATAAGGTTTACTAGCTTTGCATGTTATACATGAGGCTTAGAAACTTGTAAAATATGTGAAATAATGTGTTTTGTGTATGATTTAGTAAAAATCAGTTTTGAGCAGATTATAAACACTAAAATAAAGTTATTTTAAAGTGTTTAGTGACATATAACTTTGTCCTAATGTTTGCTAGCGTTGCATGTTGTACTTGGTGCATTAAAAGTTGTAAAATACGTGAAAACGCATGATTTATGTGACTTGCACAAAAACTGAACTAGTCTGATTATAACCACTATTTTAATCAGTAAATAACATGTATTGTGTTAAAATATCAATTCGTTTCGAGTTGGGATGATTATAGTAACGTTTATCGCAAAACTATGCGTTAAAACGGTCAAAAATCGGCTTTTCTAGTGATTTTTATAAAACTGATTTAGATCAGTAAGTAAACTGATATTTTTAGTTTAAAAATAAGTATTTTAACTAATTTGAAGTTTACTTGGTGTTTGGTTGGTCATGCGTGACTTCCGACGCCCGAAACCGTTACCGAATCGCTAAAATACGCATTTTTCAATATACACTAGTATAGGTAAAATTTTGGGTGAACCTTATGTGTTAAAATGCGTTATGTGATTTAAACATGAGAATGTGAAAATATGTTAAGTTTTTAACATGATATTAGAAATCCAGCTTACGCATGTATGCTTGTACGTTTTGTGCGGTGGAAACGGTAAAAATTGCGTTAAATGTGTAACTTGTGTTTCGAACATGAAATTTGATACTTATGAGATGTTTTATGAATATTTGCTTTAAAAATGTCAAAATAGATAAGTAAACAAGATTCCGCGTGTTTTGGTGTTAAATTATGTGAACGTTTATGTATATATATTACGACGCGCAAACCGTAGATATATTGCGTATAAATGGGAGAGTTAACGGATCTACACAATAATGGTCACCAATAAAATCGTTCAAGTCGTAAAATCATAAAAATATGTATATATGGACTCATATATATATATATATATATATAATATATATATATATATATATTAACGTGCCAACATAATAAAAAATGACAACTTTTCGAGAAAATCTCAAAGTTATGTGATAATTCTAAGAAACGGAGAAACTTAGGATTTTTGTGTTATGAATATTGATTTAAAATCGTTCCTATATATATAATAGGACGTGTAGAAATCAATCTCTGGGATTGCGCTATTTAAAATACGCACCCAAAGGTGAGTGTCACTAAACCCCTCTTTTTACTGCTTTGTATATATTTTGGGGGTAGAACACGTCAATAAAAGGGTTTAAGAATGTTTTTGAAATAAAACATACATTTTAATATAAAATATATATTTTCGATGAAAATATATGAAATTTGATAAATCATACGTTTCGAAGTAAAAACGTTATTGATGAATAAATGTTGGACATTGGGATGATACCGTATTTCCTAGGCGAAACATGACCGTATAGTTGGGACGGATGCCGGTCTGGGTCTCGAATGATGTAGATTCAGGGGATTCGTAGAACATCGTGTATTAAATTGTCATATTAGTAGGATATATATATTGTACGTGAGGCAGACATCATATTGTCCTTCAAGAGGACCCTGCGCCCATGATGTCGTTTAATCATTTAAGTATTGCACGCGAGGAATTGTTGGTAGATCTATCGGGTTGACAACCCCGTCGTGACCGGTCGCCCCGTGTCAAGTCAAACGATGAATTGATATTCTGTTTATTGTCTAGCTTTGATTATCCCTGCATGGTTAATATATAGTTCGTATTGTCTAGCTAACATACGAGTCTGAAAATTGACGCAATAATTTAATATACAAAACCTGGGCAATATTACTGTTGTCGGATTGATGAACCGACAGAAGGCCCATGGATTTTATTAAAGAAGTAAAATGGACTTTCTAAAATTTATATGGATGTTTTCAAATAAACACCTAATCAGAAAGTTTTCCTTGGAATAATATTGTTTGTATGAGAATATGTGAACTCACATTCCTTTGTGTTGACACTTGATTTTAACGTGTTCTACAGGTACTTGAGTTCGGCTTCGGGAATTATGGCGTATCTTGTGGTTGTTGATGCATGTTTTGGTTACTTAAAATGTTGGACTGACTTTTAAACTTTCTGGGACTAAATGTAATAAGATCCATAAGGATCAAAACAATTTAACTATGGTGTCATTGTAACGGACTTTAAGACTTCATGTTTTAAAATCTATGTTTTAATTAAGTGAAATGTCCAACATTACGATGCATCGTTCAGCAAGATACAAATGGGCACCAGCTTTCGTCACCACTACGTTTTATATTCCGCTGCGACGTTTTTGGGGTGTGACAAAAGTTGGTATCAGAGCCAATGGTTGTTAGCGAACTACATGTTTTCGGAGGAAAACACTAGACTTCAACCGAAGAATTTTGAGATTTAAAGTCCAAAATTCTCGAAGCCAAGATTTTTTTTCTAAATAAACATAGAAAAATTTTATCATGTATGAAAACCCTTATGTGTTTATGTGCATATGTGATTTTCTGTTTATTTAGGCCTTATGTGTTACTATTCATATTGATCACACACTTACTTTGTACGGTTACGATATGTCACGTCTCGGCCTATAGAGATATCAGTAGTCCAACTCACTGATACTGTCAAGCCCACACTTGAGATTCCTTTGCCTGTCGTTACAGAATCGTTTGTTCTGCTATTCGTGTCGCGCATTTTGCTACACCTCTTTTAGTCTACACTCGCCGTAGGAAGAGGACTTGACCTGTTGGAGAGATCGCGTCGACCTCGAGAGCTGTGACAGCGTCCACTATAAAGAAGCAGAAGGAGATTTGAGTCAATCGCTCTCACCGTGATCGTCAGTTCACCACGTTATGCGGAGACTTGGAGACGACGAAGGACAAAATGAGAGACTTAGAGGGACAGATGGACTGATATGATGAGCTAGAAGAGCTTGTTAGGAAGATGTTGGACTTCCAGGGATTGAAGCGTTAGCTGTTGGTTGTTTCTGTTGTTTGTTTTGTATATCTCATTTGATGAACCCTATTTATGGCTTGCATGCCAAATTTTCAGATAATTAGGAAGAAATTTCATATAGACTTGTTGCGGGTGTTAATGTAGACACGCCGAATTTTGATTAGTATTAGTACTAAAAACAAGTTTTGTAAATTTCTAGTATAAATATCGAATGAGTTCCTTTTGGCTTAAAATAGTCCTCATTAATATGTGGATAAATGAGGAGCGTAGGAGCTGCTGGGGTCTACTAAAGGGTTTGGCAAACCTTATAAAGGGGAAGAAGAATAAGGATTATTAAAAATCCTTATTTATTTGTTTATTTTGTAATTTTATTTTCAATTAAGTCCCTGTGTGGACATTTTATTTATGTATTTGGTCCCTGTGTGGACAAGTTATTTATTTAAAAGTCCCGTTTAGGGCAGCTATGTACTCCTCTCAATATATGGAATGTTTCATTTCTAAAATTTATTGTCATTATATATATATGCATGTACTATATAAAATAAATCAAAATATCACTTACATTTTAATTTGATCTGCCAATAAAATGTTAAGGGAAAATCTTAAAGGTATAACCTAGCCTATATGTCGTTTTAGACATGGCCATGATGCTAAAACCTTTTTAAGATAATAAATCCTTGTTAACACCTGAGAACGTGTTAGTACTCTTGGCAAATGTGATTCGATAAAATCACACTAGTCATCCTTATATTGGATTTCTCCAATTTCTTACTTAATAATTTAAACATCCATCAGTGATGAGGTGCCTACGGGCCATACCTACTGTCCTAAAAGACAAATGACAGTTGTAGTCTATGACTCCCTGTCAAGAAAGGTGATGAACTATGTTCAAACCTTAATGCCTCGGTCTTGTAAGATCATGGCTTGTCCTTGTGACTAGGCCTTTTGTGCCAACATTGATATCCTTGAAAATTTATAATTGGGATTAATTACAATTTAAATAAATATGATTATCAAATTAACCAAATATGGTTTATAATTACCATGGTTAATGAATCGTCAAAAATGATGATCCCATAATAAACCTCTAAATAAATTATTGTCAACTATTTTATAGAAATCAAGCTTCAGCATGTCTGAATCAGAAGAGGTTAACAGTCATCCAAGAGAGAGAAATGATAACACTCGAATGAATGTAACGGGTGCAGACTTGCAAGCAATGATAGATAATGCTGTCACCAGAGCCATTGACCGGCAATTGAAGGAACCGAGTAATACTCGCTCAAAGATATTATCTGCGGCTCATAGTAAGCCCCCTTCAAAAACACACGAATCGAAGAAGGACGAATCTCATCATTCGTCAAATCAGAAAAGTATCCCATCCAAGCAAATTGGGCTTAATCAGGAACCACGTGTTAAGACTTGTTCCTACAAATACTTTGTCTCTTGCAAGCCAAGGGACTTCACATGAGAAAAAGGAGCCATTGACTGTATGACATGGCTAGATGAGATGGATACTGTAGTTGATATTAGTGGTTGTGCGGAACAGGATATTGTGAAGTTTGTTTCACAATCATTCAAAGGAGAAGCATTGGCCTGGTGGAGATCGTTGGTTCAAGCCACAGGGAAAATCCCACTTTACAACATGTCTTGGGAACAATTTGTAGCGTTGATCAAGGATAACTTCTGTCCTCAGCATGAGGTGGAAAGGATTGAAATCGACTTCTTGACTCTGGTCATGAAGAACTTGGATTGTCAGGCATATCTTACAAGCTTCACACCATGTCCCGATTGGTTCCTTATTTGGTCACACCAGAACCAAAGCGCATAGCACGTTTTATTGGAGGTCTAGCTCTAGAAATCAAGGGAAATGAGAAAGCATCCAGACCTACCACCTTTAGGTCAGTGGTTGATCTGTCCTTATCTCTTACACTCGATGCGATTAGACAAAGGTCGCTTAAGAATTCTGATGAAGGGAAGAGGAAACGTGAAGATGAGAGTTCTCATCGCTCCGACAAGAAAAGGAAGGGCAACTCTGATCATAAGAAAGGTAGTTATGAGCATAAAAAGAATTCTGGGTTTAAAAAGGGCTCCCAGCAAACAGGTGAAAGGACCAGGTGCAAAACCTGTAAGAAATACCACCTCGGGAAATGCAGATTTGATTCTCAGCCTCTACCTTGTGGGATCTGCAAATCTAAGGATCATAAAACTTTGGATTGCAATAAAATGAAGGATGCAACCTGTTATGGTTGCAACAAGAAGAGGCACATAAAGACTAACTGCCCGAAAAATCCAAAGAAGCCTGAGGAGGCTAAAAAGACCAATGCCCGGGTCTTCCAGATGAATGCGCAAGAGGCAGTTCAGAATGACAATGTTATAACAGGTACATTCCTTATCAATGACGTTTACGCTAGAGTTTTGTTTGATTCGGGTGCAGACAAGTCTTTTGTAGACAATAAATTTTGTAAATTGCTAAATCTACTTGTTAAAACTCTAAACATAAAGTATGAAGTAGAATTGGCCGATGGTACGATAGAGACTGCTTCAACAATATTAGATGGATGTTTCATATCCATTAGGAATCACTCTTTTCCACTGTCTTTGCTTCTGTTGAAATTGGCAGGATTCAACGTAGTGATAGGTATGGATTGGTTGTCTCGTAACCAAGCCCAAATTGTTTGTGATAAGAAGCAAGTGGTTATCAAGACCCCTTATGGTGAACCACTTACAATTCAAGGAGATACACAGTATGGATTGCCTAAACAAGTATCTATGCTTAAGGCATCAAAGTGTTTGAAGAAAGGTTGTGTCATTTACATGGCACAGGTGACCGTTGATGAACCAAAGCCCAAAATTGAAGACATCACTGTTATTTTTGAATATCCGGACGTTTTTCCTGAAGAACTACCTGGTTTACCTCCAGATAGGCAAGTGGAGTTCAGGATCGATATTATTCCTGGAGCAGCACCTGTTGCAAGAGCACCTTATCGGTTGGCACCGACAGAAATGAAGGAATTAAGAACACAATTGGATGATTTGTTAGAAAAAAAAGGTTTTATTCAACCAAGCTCATCTCCTTGAGGAGCGCCCATTCTATTCGTAAAGACGAAAAATGGCTTGATGCGTCTATGCATCGATTACCGTGAGCTGAACAAAGTCACAATCAAGAATAGGTATCCATTGCCTAGGATCGACGATTTGTTCGATCAGCTTCAAGGAGCAAGTTACTTCTCCAAGATTGATCTAAGGTCAGGTTATCATCAGTTGAAGGTCAGAACCGAAGATGTGCACAAGACCGCATTCAAAACACGCTATGGTCACTATGAATTCTTGGTGATGCCTTTCGGGCTCACCAATGCACCTGCAGCATTCATGGATCTCATGAATCGCGTTTGCAAGCCGTATCTAGACAAGTTTATCATTGTCTTCATTGATGACATTCTTATTTACTCAAAGAGTCAAGCTGATCATGAAAAACATCTCCGGTGTATCCTTAAACTTCTGCAGCATGAGAAGCTCTACGCCAAGTTTTCCAAATGTGAGTTTTGGCTTCGTGAAGTCCAATTTCTTGGACATGTGGTTAGTGAGCGTGGTATCCAGGTGGATCCCGCTAAGATTGAAGCAATTATGAATTGGAAAGCGCCTAAAACACCTACAAAAATTCGCAGCTTCTTAGGTCTAGTAGGTTACTATAGACGTTTCGTTGAAAACTTTTCAAGGATTGTTGCACCTCTAACCTCGTTAACTCGCAAGAATGTCAAGTTTGACTGGGGTCCCAAGCAACAAGAATCCTTTGAGAGTCTTAAACAGAAATTAAGCAATGCTCCTGTGTTGACATTGCTAGAAGGGATTGAAGAGTTTGTTGCTTACTGCGATGCATCACACACAGGTATGGGTTGTGTGCTTATGCAGAAAGGCAAGGTCATTGCCTATGCATCCCGACAATTAAAAGTGCACGAAAAGAACTACACCACCCATGATTTGGAATTGGGTGCCGTTGTATTTGCACTAAAGCTTTGGAGGCATTATTTATATGGAACCAAGTGCGTGATTTATTCTGATCATAAGAGCCTTCAGCATCTGTTTAACCAGAAAGATCTCAACATGAGGTAACGCCGATGGATGGAAACGTTAAACGATTATGATTGTGAAATTCGATATCATCCAGGCAAAGCGAATGTAGTCACTGGTGCTTTGAGCAGGAAGGAAAGGATCAAACCTATTAGGATCAACGCCAAAAGTATTGAACTAAAGAACAACTTGAATGAAAGGTTGTTAGCTGTTCAAAAGGAAGCTGAATTGGAAACTAACTATCCGAATGAGAAGTTAGGCGTAACTGCTGATCAATTATCATATGGCAAGGATGGAATCCTTAGATTAAATGGTCGAATCTGGGTTCCAACTCATGGAGGGCTTAGAGACGAAATTCTTCAAGAAGCTCATAGTTCAAAATACTCAGTCCATCCAGGCAGTGATAAGATGTACCAGGATTTAAAGGCAAATTATTGGTGGATAGGGTTGAAGAAATCTATAGCCACTTATGTGGCTAAATGTCTGACGTGCGCACAGGTTAAAGCCGAGCATAAAAAACCGTCAGGTTTGCTACAACAGCCTGAACTTCCCACCTGGAAGTGGGAAATGGTAACTATGGATTTTATCACCAAGTTACCAAAGACGAAACGGGGGAATGATACGATTTGGGTTATAGTCGACAGGCTGACCAAGTCAGCTCACTTCTTACCTATTAAAGAAACTCACAGCTCCGACAAGCTAGCTCAGCTATACGTAGATGATATAGTATCTCTCCACGGTATGCCAGTATCTATTATCTCTGATAGGGATACCAGATATACATCTCATTTTTGGAAAAGCTTTCAGCAATCCCTAGGCACTCGTTTAAATTTCAGCACTGCTTATCATCCTCAGACAGATGGCCAAAGCGAACGTACAATTCAAACGCTTGAGGATATGTTACGAGCTTGTGTTATAGACTTGGGTGGAAGTTGAGAAGACCATCTTCCTTTAATTGAATTTTCATATAATAATAGCTATCATTCGAGCATTCAAGCCGCGCCTTTCGAAGCCTTGTAAGGAAGAAAGTGCAGAACGCCAGTTTGTTGGGCGGAAGTTGGGGAAACTCAATAATCAGGACCTGATAGTCCTCGAGATGACGGATAAGATTGTTTAAATCCGTGATCGTCTCAAAGCTGTCAGGGATAGGCAGAAGAGTTATGCTGATAAGAGGCGCAAACCTCTAAAGTTTGAAGTTGGTGACAAAGTGCTACTCAAGGTGTCACCCTAGAAAGGGGTGATGCATTTTGGCAAAAAGGGCAAGCTGAGCCCAAGGTACATAGGACCATTCAAAATCATCGAATGTGTCAGAACCATAGCTTACAAGCTAAATCTACCCCAAGAGCTCAGTGGGATACATAATGTGTTCCACATCTACAATTTAAAGAAATGTCTAGCCGATGAATCGCTAGCAATGTCGCATAAGGACGTGCAGATTGATGAGAGCTTGAAGTTCGTTCAAAAACGTTTGTCGATCGAGGATCGACAGGTTAATAAGCTTCGAAGGAAGCACGTGCCGATCGTAAAGGTAAAATGGGATGCCCGTAGAGGTCCAGAATACACGTGGGAGGTTGAGTCCACAATGAAGCAGAAATACCCTCATTTATTTCAGTAAATCTCGAGGTCGAGATTTCTTTTAAGGGGGTGAGGATGTAACACCTCGCAAAATCATGTCCAATATAATAAAGACACGTGTCATGAACTTTAAACGTGTAATGATTTGAATTCGAGGGACTAAAGTTAACAAACAAAGAAAGTATATGTGTAGAAGGATCCAAAGTGTCAACATGCCAAACTTGAACCTCTGAATGACCTCACACGACGTTCGTATTCTTTCACAAATAAATTATCAAACGTGGAAAGCCGTTTGTGCTTAAAGATCAAAAGTTTACAAAGCATAAGGGTTAACCATGTCAACATGTTAATTCGTACCTCTGAGTGACCTTTTAACAAT
>JARYGA010054596.1:0-34901 GCA_030545235.1 Helianthus tuberosus | reverse complement strand
CTCAGCCAACACGCCCCGTGCTCAAGGATCTGCAGAAAATGCCCAGTTTAGGTAAATGGACACGGGGCCATGTTCATCGAACACGCCCCCGTGCCCAGCCTTCTGTAAACTATGATACTGGCAATCTGAACACGGGGCCGTGCCCGGATCAACACGGCCCGTGTCCAAATGCCCAGTAACATAAAATTTTGCTTTTAACACCTTTTTACACATTCAATCAACATAAAAACTTATTTTTGGGACACATTGAGGACAATTAAGTGTGGGGGGATGCTAAAACCTTGAATTTTGCAAATCCTAAAAGCAAACCTTACACAAAACTCTATTGGAACCGCTAATCACCCCAAATTTTTTCAAAAAACTTTTCATTTTTTTACTTGTCTTGGTTTAATTTGGGAATAACAAGTTCTAAAAAGGTTATATTTTTACAAATTTACAACCGGTAGCGTCGTGATAAAAAGAACCAACATAAGAAAATTATGAAACGGCATGACAAATCTAGTTAAAATTTGATTATATATACTTGATCACATTATAAACTCATTCCCACAAAAAGTGAGTTTTGAGCCTTTATTGAGCATACAAATACACACCTTTAGATTAAATGCTCATTTTTCGTTTCTTGTGTGAATAGCCGCTTGGTTTCTTATGACTCTAGAACTTGCCATGATGATACATTCCCGGTCCTTACTAACTTAAACCCAAGTAAGTAAATGATGGAGGCATTAGGACTAACCTTTTTTTTTCTTTTCAACACCATTATTTTTCATTTTTTTTCCACCTACCCAAAATCCCCCTAGTTAACCCCTTTGAGCCTAAACCTTTTCGTTTCTAAACCCACAAAACAAACACCCTTTACCCACGAAAACCTTTTTATTTTTAAACCCTTTATTTTAGTAAAAAGCTCAGTTTTCATGTGACATTCCTTATAAAAAAAATGAAGTATAGCAATAAACAAACAAGTTCCTCAAAAGAAACTTTGTTTAAAAATGCTTTGTTTGAATAAAAGTCACAAAAACAAAAAGTTTTACGACGACCGACACTTTTTACGCTTTTAGCCCTTTTACTAACCATAAACCATAAACCCAAAACCACCTACCTTTAACCCAAGCCTAACCCTTCCCCAAGTCCTCTTGATATTTACAAAGGTGTATAGTTAAAAAGGAAGAGGATTGATTACTTGGCAAGCATATGGTAGAAGTAAGTTCCACGCCGGTCACGAGCGTTTCACAAATATACATCTTCGGCCGAGTGTTGAATGATCTCCCGTGAGGTATGTGAACTTGTATATAAATGGAATTTTAAAAAGGCATGTTATGCCCAAATAAGTAATTTCTCTTAAGAAACGTTCAAAATAAATCATAACGAATAGGATTGTAAATAACATAAAAAAAACCTAATAAAGATCTTGGATTCCCGACACTCAAGACAAGCCCAAAACTTCTCTTCTACCCATTCCATTTGGGAGTGTAAGCCACATTATAAAGAGTTTTGCTTGAGGACAAGCAAAGATTCAAGTGTGGGGGTATTTGATGTGTGTAAAATGCAACATATAAATTACATCAAATGAGGCATAAAACTAAACCTTTTTTAGTACTAATGTTGGAAAAAGTGTGCTTTTGTCTTCCTTTTGTATTTTCAGGATTAAATGAGCGTAAATGAACAAAAGGAGCAATTATGCAGCAAAATCTAACATAATTACAAGAAAAGGAATAAACGTGGCATGCCCGACCCCTCGACAGCATCTTCCCAAGCAAAAACAAATGAACAGAAGGCGGACCATGGCCCCGTGCCCAGCGGACACGGGGGCGTGGCCAGGTGTCTGCAGAAAAGACAATGCTATAGAAGCTTCTATTTCCCGACACGGGGGCGTGCCTAGCTTAACACGACCGTGGTCAATGGTAAGATTCGTAGAATCCAAGCAAATCTTGATAGTGCAGATACGCTTCTGCACACAGGGCCATGCCCAGCGGACATGGGGGCATGTGGAGCTAATGCAGACAAATTGCAATTAATGAAGAAAGAGAAAGTGGATCGACACGGGGCCGTGTCCGGGCTTCTGTGCAGGCTATAAATAGAGGTTCTTGGTTCACTTCAAAGGCATCCCTTGGTAAACCACCTCTCTCCCACTTCACCCACACTCCACCACCATCACAACCCACATCCACCACCATCATCCATCATCCATCATAGAGTGTGTGTAGTAGTCTCGGGATCCAAGATTGATAGTAAGAGTTCTTGACAATCAAAGGCCATGTTTGCCTAAGTCTCTTACATCACTTGGTGAAGACAAGCATTTAGTGTAATACTTTTGTTTTTAAATCTTTTTGCACTTTTTATTTGGTTTTGTATTAATGACTTTAATAACTAGTTTCTTATGTTGAAGGTGAAACTTCCTTATCATTTATCCGTGGTGTCTTGGCGTTATTTTATTGTCTATATAAAATAAAAGATTTACACCATTCATATCTCTACGGTCTATATAGAGATATGTTGGCTACCTGGTCGGGGGTTAAGCGAATGGTTTGGTAAGGTTCTTGCCTTGTTCTGTGTATAGATCCTGCAAGGACTGAATTTTTTTGCAGAAGTAGGTGTTTTCAGCTTCAAAAGAGTGCTTCTAGGTGGTCAACAATTTTTTTTCAAATCTAGGTAAGTAGCATAATGAAACAGCGACCTTCAACATGCATTCTGTCCAAAAGCTGCAAAATCTGCAAGATGTAAGAAAATCGCTGTTTTAAACAGTTTTCTTCCTGAAGATCGTTGTTCTGAAGAAAGACCTTAAAAAAGTCGTTGTTTCAAACAAACATCTTGCTGAAGGTCGTTGTTTCAAAGAAACATCTTGCTGAAGATCGCTATTTGATAAACAAATGCTATATAACATCGCCATTTCATACAGCCATGTTCTAAGAGATCGCTGAATCATAAAGTGATGTTATAATAGATCGATGTTTCTTTCTGCAATCTTATAAAAGGTCGTCGTTTGATCCAACAATCTTAAATTAGGTTGCTGTTTGATACTGCAATTTTATTAAAGTCGCTGAATTGTTCTGAATTGTAATTGAAGATTGTTGATTGATTTTGCAGGTTAAATTATAACCAACGTTGTTCAATATGCATTTATAACCCAAATATAATACAAACAGATTGATGCACAAGAATTCGTCTGTAACACAATGAGTTTGTTAAAATAATATAATGTTGATTTTGCAGTTGTGTCGGTATGATGTTCTTTATAAAAGATGTTCGGCGCTTGATATTTTTGGCGATACAAAAATTTGGTCAATGTATGATGCTCTTGGATCATTCGGGACCTCATTCATCATGATGTTTTTCTCAATTTTAATTTTCGTATACCAAGTGGGAAGATCTTATGTAGAGGAGAATGATCATTCTCATCTACCATCTGCTCCCGTAAGGTGTACGAGGATAATGACTCAATTATTGCTGTGGATGCTTCTACGGCTGCTATTGAGTCTTCTAGAAGATTCAGCCGCAGAGGTTGTTGGGCGGTTTATTCTCATCTACCACCTCCTCCCATAAATTATTCTGCAACTTTTGGTGGGGGCATGAGCCTGTAGAACTGTCATCATCACCCCCGTTTTCGGTAGGAGATTTAGATCCTATTGTAATGTTGTTCGCAGAACATCACCGAAGCTGCAGAATTCTCAGCATCCTTAACCCTCGACTTCTTATTTCCTTTCGCAAAAAAAGTTGCATCAGGAAGCTCGATATACGAAGAAATGGGATGGGTTTAAATTCACTTATGTTCTAATTGGAAGCCCAGAAAACAGTCTTGCAATTAGAAATGATTTGTTAAAATAGTACGAAGTGAAGTAACATTGTATTTCTGTATGTATGTAATTAAAATAGTACCGCATTTATGTAATTTGCAAGTTTGATAAATCCTATTGTAATGTTGTAATGTTGTTGAATTACCTAATAAATAACCTTGTTAAATTTTGTGTTGTAACATGCTGTGTTGTTGCGAACCCGGTGTAAACTTAATTTCAATGATGGTTCAAACAAAATAATTAGAACTACTTCAAATGAATAATAAAATCCAAATAACAGACTAATTGAAACGAACGGTGCCATATATGTACTTAAAGTTGTTTTAAGACAACTTACATTTTTACTTTTTAGAATATTAAAAAATAATTACTATATGTATATTAACCCACAAGATGGTGGGCTCCACCAACTATCTGGTTCTTCAACACTATAAATACCAATTGGATTAGGTTCTCAAACCACACTAACTTTCTTTAAAACAGATAGATACTAAACGAAATCCAGCTTACACAACCCACCCATCCTTAACATTTCACTTTCTTAGATCATGGATTCTTTTCGGCCATACCTCGTAAGACTATATTGGGGCGGTGTGTTTTCCTTTGTAAACGGGGTTGTTCAGTTTGACCAATCCATGCTAACAACCTCTTTCCTTATGCGACATAAATCGTCGTATGACCAATTGGTGGATTCAACCTATAATCATGTTCAACTACAGAAAGAATCGGTGCGCCTTTCGTTGTTACTAGGGTACACGTTTCAGGGCATATATCAGACAACAAAAATTTTCAACAATGATGGTGTTCAAACAATGAACTATTTAGCCGAAGTATAGGATGGCAACTTCGTTGCCAAGATCAATGTTCAGTGGGAGGCAGTCAATCCTGTCCAACACATGAGTTTCACAAACCTTTTGCATGACATTACACAACGTAATGTTGTTAACACCCAAGATTCCGATGAAGATGACGATGGATATGGGCAAACAACTCAAGAACACCACTTCATGCCTCCTGTTGATAACATAGTAGGTCCGTCGTCCCAGTTTGTGGCCGGTGACGACAATAATGACGGTTTTGATGATTCGGGAGGTTGCAGTACCGAAGAAAGTTCTGAAAGTGATGAGGCACCACCATCCGACGATGGCACTTCTGACGACGATGCTGCAGTCAACCAACACACTGAGTTGACCATGGCTCAGCCGAGGCCTATCATTCCAGGGACACATGACGACCCAGACGAGGACGAGGAACTTAGGGATTACATGTGTCCGGATTATGAAGATAATCCAATGGACGTATGGAATCCAAAAGTAAAACAGATACGTCTCGGCATGTATTTCAAATCTAAACAGGAGGTCGACCTTGCTGTCCGAGAATGGAACATTCGCCGTGGAAGGGAAATTTTTGTGATGGATGGCAAACCAACTTTATACAAAGTTAAATGCTACACCAGAAACAAAAATTATAAAAACCCTTTCCCTCATGCTTCTTTGAGTGAATGGCGTGCAACGGCATCAAAACAGAAACACCAACATATGTGACAAATTACCAACTGGGCGCCTGCCCACAGTTATTATTCTACGGTGGTATGCAACAACAACAACAACAGGTGCCTTAGATCTAAGGATATCGCTACACACATCCTGCCACAATTTCATACAGACATTGCGTTGAAGGTGAAACACATCAGGACGCATATAAAGCAAGCGATGTCTGTCGATATTACGTATACGAAGGCGTGGCGTGGATGAAGAAAGGCAATTGAGAGGATATATGGAACCTGGGAAAGCAACTTTCAGGAGCTGCCAAACTACGTGTTACTGCTTCAGTCTCGAAACCCTGGTACGGTGGTTTCATGGTTTCATCACCCGCACTCGGCTCTAGGACATCCAACATTCAAATATGTTTTTTGGGCATTTGGTCCTTCTATTCGCGCGTTTCATCTTTGCCAGCCTATCATCTCTGTGGACGGCACACACTTGAAAGGAGGGTACCGTGGTAAGTTGTTGGTTGCGGTAACCAAAAACGCCAACAACTACATAACGCCAGTGGCGTACGCTCTAGTTGACGAAGAGGCGGTTCATAGTTGGTGTTGGTTATTCAAAAATTTGAGGGAATACGTCACCGGAGACTGTAACAGTAGAATTTGTGTTCTATCAGACCATCATGCCGGGATAATTAATGCGATGGATAACCTTGAGGATTGGAAGGAACCAAACGCCTACCACCGTTATTGTCTTCATCATGTAAGAAGCAATTTTAGTGGTAGGTTCAAGACCAAATCTCTTAGGAAGCTGTGTTGGATGATCGGGAGCACAAGTCAAGGCAAAAAGTATCTTTGGGCTATGAGGGAAATGCGGATGTTAAATCTGGATGCGTGGGACTACCTGAACGACATCGACAAAAGCAAGTGGACTATTGTTCATGACCGCGTAAACCATCGTTGGGGTAACCTTATGACGAACATATCCGAGTCTATGAATAATGTCTTACGTGAAGCAAGACTCCTGCCAGTAAAAGCCTTGATTCATTATACGTTCACCAAGGACGTATCAGAGTATGCTCGGTACACACAGATGGCCAAAAGCTGCAATACCCCTCTACCCCCTCGAATTTGGTCCAGGTTTAACAAGTTGCATTCCGTAGCCATGCAACATGAAGTGTCCGTCTACGATGTCAGAGAAGGTCGCTACGCGGTAGTTTCAAGGGATGAAACCAATGATGACGGTCGAAACGAGTACACCGTTGAATACAGACGCAGGCGGTGCTCATGCGGGAAATGGCAAATGCTTAGATTCCCTTGTTCCCATGCTATCGCCATTTGCGCTTGGAGGGGTGAGCAACCACATGACGTTACCAATTCCATATTCCACACCACCACCTATCAGGAACACTACAGCGGTCATTTTTTCACCCCTGGGACACAAAGATGAGCGGGAAGAAGCGGAATGGACAATTCAAGGTGTAACACCCCGTATTTTCACAAGTCAAAGTCAAGGTCTAAGTCAACGACCGATTTCGCACAACTTTACTCGTAGAAATTTCTTCATTTCATTTGTATTATGTGGAGTAAGTTCGTTAATGCAATAATCGAGGTGTGTTAATCGTTAATCAATCGACTTACGACCGTGAATTATAGGAAGTAACAATGCGATAAAGTTAACTAATCAATAATTAAACTATGCTAATCAAATCGACTTCTAATCGCCACTCGAGCCACAGATTTTACTTGTTATAATACGTGTGTGTGTGCCCTACATGTTACCTGTGCATGTTTATTGGTGTTATGATGTGATAACCAAGCGAACTCAATCGAAACTCGAAATCTAACACAAAATGCAAACGAACTCGAATCGTGAACGAACCATGAAAAATGGTGGAAAAATAGGGTATGCGAGATGTGAGTGTTTGGGACTGAAAGTAATTTGATTTGGAAACCCTATCGTATCGTACCGCTCGCAATCGAAATCGAAATATCAAAAATCGTCGCGCGAAACACTCAAAAGGTGCCTGACCGATTGGCCAGCCAGCCAATCGGACTGTTGTCCGATCGAACAGGCTGTCCGATCGAGCTGCCTGACCGATTGGCCAGCCCTTAACCCTTTTGGCATCCTATAAATACCCCTGTCATTGTCATTCTTTCCACTTTTGGAAACCTCTGACCGACCAGCACGCTCAGCTCACCTTTTCGCAGATTTCTCTCGATTCCGGTAAGTTTTCGTCCTAATTCTTGTACTTCCTTGATCTATACACACTTCTACACCTTTTTATCTTTCAAATCTTAACTTTTAACCGTGAAATCATCCAGAATCAAGCGTTCTAGGATGATGTCATCATGGGTTCTTGAAGAACTTCATGATTTGGCCTCAATCCACCAAGAATAGCTTGAATCTAACCGATTTCCACATAAACAAACAAGGATCTGTAGTAGATCTAAACATACACACGGTGAGAAAGGATTGAAAGAAGGATATCCCAACTTTCTTTCAACTCTTTTACACTCAGTGTCGTCAACCAATAGAAACGGGGACTGGAACGTTTGCAAATCACCTCGGTGGATTGCATGGCTCAGGATCCGTATTCTACCCACGAGGTTAACCAGTCACGGGTTAAACGTTAAACTCCGTTCCGAACAGTTCACTGGCCAGGTTTGGGTGATTCCTGCCCGTGCAGGAGAAACAAGTAAGAACGAGGGTTCTATGGTTCGACTCATTGTCAAAATACCTCGATATAACGACAAACAAACCAGAACAACCGAGTGTTAGACGAAAGGGCTAACCAGGTTAGGAAGCTAACCGATCGGACTGCTGTCCGAACGAACAGCCAGCCGATCGGATAACCAGCCGATCGACCGGCTAGCCGATCGGCTAACACAGGGTCCCACACAATTTGGAAAACTAGTATTGAACGAACTGTTGTTCGATCGAACACCTGTCTGATCGGATTACTCTTCGGATCATGAGATACTATGCTTCAAATAGTTAATCGACTTTTCAACATGTTCAATGCACTAGAAGTGCCACCCGATCGAACAGCCGTCCGATCAGATGACACCCTGTTGTCCGATCGAACAACAGTTGTGTTATTCGATCGATCAACTATCTGATCCACTGCACCACACTTTACATTTTCATTTAAAGTCTTTAACTAATTGACCTGTCTGATCGAACACCTGTCTGATCCAAAGACTAAGCTTTGCAATTTATTTGAATGTCTAACAGATCGGGTAGCCGGCCGATCGAACGACCGTTCGATCGACCGACCTGAAAGGTAAAAATACTTCAAAGTTTTCAAATGCTACAACGAAAACTTCAAAAGTCAAACCATCATACACAAACACACACTTCTTATAGGAAGAAACAATCCACTCGAACAGCCATCCGATCGGCCTACCGACCGACCGGACAGCGGATTGTCAACCGAACGGCCAGTCGTTCGATCGAACTACCATCCGATCGACCAACTGTCCGACCCTCCAACACTTGCTTTTCGTTTTATGTTTCGCTTATCATTATGCTACCGAATCTATTCAGGCTAACCGTACTCGCTAATCGCTCCCTTCAATCCATAAATCGCTGTGAGCATACTCGATCCCTTTTTGCTTTAAGCACTTTTGCGTGTTACATACGTTACGAATATTCAAACTACAACTATCACACTCCTCAAACTATTTGAACGCTAACAGTTAAATGCATGTTATACGTGGCTTATGAATGCTTGTTTGTTATGTTTACACATGGAATGCTGTCTACCTGCCTTAGCAACGATAGTACTATAGTTTGGACTCAGCACCCGTTCACACGGAGGTTGTTAAGGATCTTTTACTTGCATGGATTACGGTGGTAATCATGTATTGCGAACTGCCTCGGGCAGTCAACCCTCAGTCATTGGTATCGATGGATCTATGTCGATAATTAACGTGCTTTATTTCACTATGTGTACGTGCTGGTTATGCGTAAACGAATTCGAACTCTATATGCTATTATCAAACTTGTATGCTCACCTTTACATTTTATGTATTGACCTTTATTTTAACGTATGTGACAGGTGCTTAGGACGCATATGTGGTAGGAATTTGAAGCTAGAATAACGCTTTAGAGCCCAACAAATAATTGTCTGTAGATAACGAATCAAGGGTCTCTAGAAGCAGATAAACAATTGCTATCTATTTAAATTTGAGTTGTCGGAACAGAATATTTGACTGGATTTTTGTCTGTAATAATTATTTTGCTGTTTGAGATACGGTATGGGACGTATTATTTAAATTGAATAGTGTTGATAATTGTTATGGAAACTTCTGGACAATCTGTTTTGCTCAGTGCCGCGCCCCGATGATTCCGCCATCGGTTGCGGTGTGACAGATTGGTATCAGAGCCATAACTATAGGGAATTAGGCTAGACACGACCTAGTCCGGGCCGATGTCTTTGAGACCTAGACTATAGTTAGGAACCAACAGACTGAACTTATGTGCTGTACCCAGCTATTTCTCGCTATCACTGCACTCGAATTTTCAAATAGGGTCAAGCGATTTCGTTGGGATTAGGTGTGAAAACCGCAAACTCCCGACTAAATTGCTTGGTCAGTGCCGATTTTATCAATTTATCAATAATTTCCTCATTAATTTCAATAACAAACGAGGAGAATTATACCAAATCAGGAGTGAAATCCATATTTTTATGAAGAATCTCCTCAATTTTTGCTAAACCAAGGAAGAAGTTGCTAAGCTAGGGGTGAAACCCTAACCTTGACAACTAGTTCCTAACTTTTACTCATCTCACCAAAGCCTCGACGAACTCCAACGACCTGAATTCATGAGTATAACCCAGGGAGTACATGTTGAATGCCCAAGAATCAAGGCGGAAACACGATCCCGAAAGTCGAAGTGTGACGACAAGTCTGTTGAGAATAGTCGAATCACTTTCGGTAGTCAACGTCTAGTAGCTGCAGACGATCTAATTCTCAATTTTATATGTTTGGAGCTGGCAGTTGTCGCTCTGATAATTCGTCGATTTTATGTGCTTTATGTGCTTTTACCTGTTTACGTGTTTAAATTTTTGAAGATTTACTCGATTTTGCTTTCACTATGATCGACACGCACGACTCGCACTGCCTTTCTATCTCAAATCGCTAACAAACCGCCAAATTTTGGACAACCCTAAGCTACACAACGCAATTCGATATACTAACCGTGATCGCTATACTCGAACGATCGCAAGCTTTGAATAATAGGTTTCTGTTTTCTGACTGCTTCTAGTAGTTCAATGCGTATGTGTTCGTTGCTTCTATGCTCTACGTGCTTAGGCGTTATGTGATTATTTGCTCTACATGCTTAGGTATTATGTGATTATGTGACTCTACGTGTTATGTGATTTGTGCTCTATGTGTTATGTGTGTGCGTGGATGTACATGTTACTGAGCTTTAGTAAGTAGTAAACGTGTGAGGTGAGATTCGAATACAATGTGTTGAGTTCCGTGGCGATGTCTATTGCAGACAATGTCGTCTGGATCCCGTCACGCACTTTCTCGTCAAGAAAAGAGAGACAGACGTCTTGCCTCAATTATCGCTAAAAGTGTGGCAAAGTCCGTGAGTGATGTTTATGAGAATGCCAGCAAATCGTCTGAAGAATAAAGAACCGACGCTCCCAAAGCTGCCGCTAGGCCTTTCAGCTTCAAGCAATTCAAGTCTTGTGGTTACTCTGCGACAGAGTGGTTGCCCTGATGACCTTTGAACTCTGAATGCTACCGGCGTTTTCCAGTCCCGTGCACTAGACTGGTGGACGGCCGAGAGGAACAAGCGAGGGAACGATGCAGCCTACGGTCTGTCGTGGGACGAGCTCAAGGAAGTTATGCTAGAAGAATTCTGCCCTCCTAACGAGCGTCAAAAGCTGGAAGATGAATTTTGGCACATACAACAAAAGGATGGTGACAATGCTGGTCTTACTGCTCGTTTCAAGCAGCTTGGCATTATCTGTCCCGATCAGGTCAAGACTCCCGACATGACGATCAAGAAGTACATTCGGGCCCTGCCCGACTGTGTTGCTGATTTCGTGCAAATGGCTAAGACTACGACGATCGAGGAAACCTATCTGCTGGCCGCTGAAATCAACGACAGACGGGTTAAGGATGGTGTCTGGGATAAGACTTCGAAGCATCTGCATCAAGCTACCACTACCGTACCAACTGCTGAACCCACCTCATCAAGCAACAAGAGGAAGAACAAGAGAAAGAACAGCTCCAGCAACAAGAACTGTGCGATCACTGCTGCACCAATTCAAGCTGTACCTGCCCAACAGCGTCAAGTAGCAGTGCCTGTGGCCACTGCACCGCCTGCAAAGTGTGCATACACTGGGCCACACCCGCTCTGCCCTACTTGAACCTACCACCACCCAACTGCCATTGCTTACCGTTATTGTGCTCACTACAACGTATACGGCCACTTTACTGCTAACTGCCGCATCCGTCAAGCTCCTGTCAATCAAGCTCTGCTCACCGCCCCACAGGGTCAACAAGCTCCTCCGGCACCCGCAGTCAAAGCCAGAGCCTGCTTTGCATGTGGCGTTCCGAACCATTTCGCCAACATGTGCCCGAATAGGGTCGTGAAACAAGATCCCCAACAACAGCAGCCACAGCAGCAACAACAACAACAGCAGCAACAACAGGCCGCACGCGCCAGAACTTTCAACCTCAACGTGCGTCAAGCCCAGGCCGACAACAACGTGGTCAATGGTACGTTCCTTGTGAATGGTATTTATGCTTCATGTTTGTTTGATACTGGAGCCGATAACTACTTTGTGTCGCTCGAATTTGAGAAACTCCTTAGTCGTAAACGTTCTCAACTCTCCTCGGCATTCGATGTTGAAGTCGCTACCGAACGAACCGTCGCCGTCAACTCCGTTATCCGTGATTGTACTCTCGAGCTCAACAATCACATCTTCCCAATTGACCTTATTCCGATGCAACTCGGAAGTTTCGACGTCATAGTAGGCATGGACTTTCTTCGAGAAAACCATGCTGAAGTTGTATGCTTCGACAAGATGATTCAATTCTCGCTCGTGAATGGTGACTCATTGTGTGTATACGGGGATACTACTTCGAAGGGCCTCAAGCTTATGTCATACGTGCAAGCCAGCAAGTATCTCCGTAAGGAATACAGGGCTTTCTTAGCTAACGTTGTAGCAGCGGAGAAGGAAAAGAAAGAGAAGAAGGAAGTGAAGGACGTTCCTGTGGTTCAAGAATTTCCTAATGTTTTTCCAGAGGATCTTCCCGGATTACCGCCAAGACTTGATATCGACTTTCGTATCGACCTCATTCCTGGAGCCAACCCTATTGCCAAAGCTCCTTATCGACTTGCACCATCCGAAATGCGCGAACTCTCAACCCAACTCCAGGAATTACTTGAGAAAGGCTTCATTCGCCCGAGCACCTCTCCTTGGGGCGCACCAGCCCTTTTCGTCAAAAAGAAGGACGGGTTGTTCAGGATGTGCATCGACTATCGGGAATTGAATAAGTTGACTATCAAGAACCGCTATCCTCCACCTCGCATCCATGATTTGTTTGATCAACTACAAGGTGCTACGTGTTTCTCCAAGATCGACCTACGTTCTGGATACCACCAGCTACGTATTCAGGAAGAGGATATACCAAAAACCGCGTTTCGTACTCGATACGGTCACTACGAATTCGTTGTCATGCCTTTCGGTTTAACCAACGCCCCAGCGGTTTTCATGGATCTGATGAATCGCGTGTGTAAACCATATCTCGACTGTTTTGTCATCGTATTCATCGACGATGTCTTGATCTATTCCAAATCGAAAGCCGAACACGCACAACATCTACGTTTGGTTCTTGAGTTACTCCAGGGGAACCAACTCTATGCCAAGTTCTCCAAGTGTGAATTCTGGCTGGAGGAAGTTCAGTTCATGGGTCACATTGTAAATAGTCAAGGCATTCACGTCGATCCTGCAAAGATTGAAGCTGTCAAGAGTTGGGTTACACCTAAGAATCCGTCTGAAGTCCGCTCTTTTCTCGGACTAGCCGGCTATTATCGACGATTTATCGAAGGATTCTCGAAGATCGCTGTACCGCTTACCTCTCTTACGTATAAGGATCAGCCTTTTGTCTGGGGAACCAAACAAGAGACTGCCTTCCAAACCCTCAAGCACATGCTTTGCAACGCTCCTGTCCTCACACTGCCCGACGGGAACAATGATTTCATTGTCTACTGTGATGCTTCCAACCTTGGTCTTGGTTGTGTTCTCATGCAACGGGACAAGGTCATAGCTTACGCATCTCGTCAGCTCAAAATCCACGAGAAGAACTATACAACCCATGATCTCGAGCTAGGCGCAGTTGTTTTTGCATTAAAGATTTGGCGACACTACCTGTATGGTACCAAGTGTACGATCTTCACCGATCATAGGAGCCTACAACACATCTTTAATCAGAAAGAACTTAATATACGTCAACGCCGATGGGTAGAACTTCTCAACAATTACGACTGTGAGATCCGTTATCACCCAGGCAAGGCGAATGTTGTTGCCGACGCACTTAGCAGACGGAGTTACCTGCTTAGCACCCATTCACACGGGGGTTGTTAAGGATCTTTTACTTGCATGGATTATGGTGGTAATCATGTATTGCGAACTGCCTCGGGCAGTCAACCCATAGTCATTGGTATCGATGGATCTATGTCGATAATTAACGTGCTTTATTTCACTATGTATACGTGCTGGTTATGCGTAAACGAATTTGAACTCTATATGCTATTATCAAACTTGTATGCTCACCTTTACATTTTATGTATTGACCTTTATTTTAACGTATGTGACAGGTGCTTAGGACGCATATGTGGTAGGAATTTGAAGCTAGAATAATGCTTTAGAGCCCAACAAATAGTTGTCTGTAGATAACGAATCAAGGGTGTCTAGAAGCAGATAAACAATTGCTATCTATTTAAATCTGAGTTGTCGGAACAGAATATTTGACTGGATTTATGTCTATAATAATAATTTTGCTGTTTGAGATACGGTATGGGACGTATTATTTAAATTGAATAGTATCGATAATTGTTATTGAAACTTCTGGACAATCTGTTTTGCTCAGTGCCGCGCCCCGATGATTCCGCCATCGGTTGGGGTGTGACACAAGGGGACCCTTCGAGGGTCACAACATATCGAGGCAGGGTTCGTTCAAGAAGAATTCAAAATGATATGGATCTTAACTACCATGGTGAACCCCAGGCACGTCGATGCAGCAGATGCGGAGAAACCGGGCACAACAGGAAGACCTGTGGCCGATGTTAAGTTAGTATCTTGTTGTGGTTTTTTTGTTAACTGTTAGGTGTATCCTCCTATGTTTTGTGTTTGGTATTTCTGTTTGAATTTTCAGTTGGTTTAATTTAACAATTAAGACATTTGTTCCAAATTCACTAACAAACATTAAACACAACAACACAAATATTATTGAATTGAAAATACATAAGACAGCAGCTAAGGTAGAATATGGTGGGGTTGAAAAAGATGAATCAGAATCTCTATCGTAATTCTGATACTGCTCCCATGGATCATCACTAACCACTGCATCATCTGATAACGCGTTTGAGTCTCGATCGCTGTCGGATGGCTCAGAATGCCTACAGTAGTAGTGGTGTCCATACCTGCATATGGGTCGAATAAGACCAGGTAAGGCTGCCCCCCTTTCGACAACTGAGATGTACGGGCTGCTAGGGTTTTGTGGTACTGCCATGAAGGAAGTTTGATTTTGATTTTCCTGACTATGATGATCTGGATGGTAACGATGTTGGTCTAGCATTGAAGGTCTGGGAGGGGCATGTAGCTGTTCAGTGGAGGGGAGCACACTGTTAGGGTTTGCTTGTCGAGCAATATGGTTATAGTTGGTTTGGGATTCAAGAAAGTTATGGTTGGGTTGTGGTTGAACAGAGTTACGATTGGGTTGTGGTTCAACACTTGCAGGGTTTGGCTCCCCTTCATGTATATGCAAATGAAAATGAATGTGTAATTCGTTAACACCATCTGCCATCCGAATGACTTGTGAGGTGAGGTGAAGATGTGAAGACATATTGGTGTGATAGGTGGTATTTATAGAGAGGAGAAATGTAGGGGTGGGTAATTATTAGAATACTAGTAAACATAACCTAGTGATACAATAAACGAGAATAACCTTCCACTAAAGACAATCCAGATGAGGACATAAAGTGCTGATACAACAAACAACAAAAAACATTCAACTAAACACCACTACAACAAACATCCTGCAATAAAACGAGCAACCCTATTTCCAATGGCAGTCAACTCTAGATGATAGTTCCGAGTCTAACTCTTCTCAGAATATGGGTTGTGCCAAACACAGGACCAATCTTCTTCTTCTTCCTCATAGTTCCAAGCATCCTTCAGGACTTCTGGGTCGTAATCCTCCTCCAGGTTAGGGTTGAAATCAAACTGTTGATTGTCATAGGTCCAAACTTTTTTTACAACGGGGATTTCTTCAACTTGTTTCTTTTTTCCAAGAACGTCCTTCTGTTTCGCTAGTTAATGATTCACAACAACACCAGAAGACGATCCTCCTACCTCGACAGCTTCAGATTTTTTCGATTTCTTTCCTTCCTCCAAATCAGGAAGCTTTGGGGGTAGTTCCCGTTCCAAACAAGCTTTGATGTCTTCTTCACTCATGCAGTTGTTTTGAAAGTGGGAGAACGGAGGTAACCGTTTCTTACCATTCCGCTTATCCATTACTAAGAAATTGTATTGCAAAGAAGAGTGATCAGGACCCATGGAGGGCTGTTTTGCAAGGGATTTTATAGAGAAAAAGTTAGGGGTAAAAACGTAATTGTAGTTTCAACTGGTCTAAAGTGATATGGAAGGGGTTGCTAGCACCTTCAGTAATGTTGATGTTTAAACCTAACATTGATGTTTAAACCTTAGGAACACTTCATACGAAGACTCGTCTCTTTTTCTGTGCAGACACCACATGATGTCTGTTGTTCAGACTTTACTTGGTGTCTGCAAAGAAAAAAAGATACGAGTCTGCGAGAAGACTGAATATCAGCAAAAGGAACCACTTTATCTGAAACAACAAATTTAGGTGACTTTTTATAGATGAAACAGTGACCTAGTAGAAGATTTCTGGATGAAACAGCGACCTAGTATAAGATTTATGGATGAAACAGCGACCTAGTATAACATATCGGGATAAAACAGCGACCTAGTATAACATTTCCGGATGAAACTTCAACCTAGTATAAGTTTTCTGGATGAAACAGCGACCTAGTATAAGATTTCTGGATGAAACAGCGACCTAGTTTAAGATTTCTGGATGAAACAACGACCTAGTATAAGCTTTCAAACATAAATAGTGACTCATACCCCCATCTCGAATTGCACCAACCACACACAATAAATGGGGGACCCGGAAGACTCGTTGTTGGAGTTGGAGGAAGTTCCCGATACCCCCCTGAAAAGATCCCCAGAAAGACACACTGGTATTATTACCCAACAGAAGAGTCTAGATCGTGGTCAAAAAATGTAATGGCGTTCTATCATAACAGAGATACTTCTTTCTGTTATAGCGGATTCCTTGGAAGGAGACAACTCGTATCCAAGTTTTGGGGTGCCCTACTTGAATACGAGAACAACGGTTACTTGTCGGCACTGGTAAGGAGTATAAATATAGGTTCTCCGAAAAATATGTTTTATTCTTATGTTATAAAACTTTCCCCGTTGTAGCATGTGTGTGGGTGGGTGACGAGAATGATGAGGTTCAGATGGATTTTAGTAAAAAAAATCTAAAAAACCAGAACAACTGTTTCCATGGATGATTCTCCCACCGCAATTCCTGGACCTTTTGGGTGAGAATCCGAACCACCGTGCGTCACCTTTTGCCATTCGATTAAAGAAACATCACCCTCCATTTTGGGACATCGATACGGTAACACTTACATCCCCCACTTTTATTTTAAAGCAAATATGTTTAACTTATATATTTTTGTCTCAGGTTTATATTCCAATTTGTGTTGACCTTCAAGACTGGTTCATGGTTCGTGTTAATATGCGGACACTTCACCTTACCTTGTATTTTACTGGGACATGTGCTTCAAGTGTTTCTGATGGGTCAAGCTTGATTCAAGTTAAGGTATACCCAACCCTAATAAAATTTGAATCGTTATTCAAAACATTTTTGGAACAAATATCCTACTGGGAACATTCTGGACGCCCATATGTGGAAAAGACAATGGTGACACATACTGAAGTTTGCCAACATCAGAAGGAAAACCGAGCACCTGATTCAGGGGTGTTAGTTTGTATGTTGTTAACTAAACTGGTTAATGACGAAGAGGTCGGGATTGGGGGAGATCTTTTCGAGGCTTGCACGAAATACAGACGAGAGATGGCGGATGAGTTTTATACAGCTCATTTTTCACCCCCAAATGTGTAATAAAACATGCAATGCTTTATCATATTTGTACTAGGTTTAAATTATTAAATATCTTGATCCGGCACTTTTTTATATAGAAAATCAAAATATGGCTTTTAGGCCCATTTTGCCCCCCCCCCCCAAACGAGGGGAAACGACCTCCGGCGAGATGACGCCACTCGCCCAAGTCCTTATTCACCCTAGCATAGAACACGGAGAAACCCGGTGATGTTGACCTGCAACGCACCAGTGAGAAAACAGACTCAGAAAAGGCAAGGATGGCCCTTTTGTCAAAAAGCAAAAAATGGCTACTAGGCCCGTTTTGGCCCCTCCAAACGAGGGGAAACGACCTCTGGCGAGACGACGCCACTTTCCAAAGTCCTTATTCAGCCTAGCATAAAACATGGAGAAACCCGGTGACGGTGACCTGCGACGCACCGGTGAGAAAACAGACCCAGAAAAGGCAAGGATGGCCTTTTTTGTCAAAAAGCAAAACATGGCTTTTAAGCCCGTTTTGCCCCCCCCCCCCCCCAAACGAGGGGAAACGACCTCCTACGAGACAACGCCACTTGCCCAAGTCCTTATTCACCCTAGCATAGAACACGGAGAAACCCAGTGACGGTGACCTGCGACGCACCGGTGAGAAAACAGACTCAGAAAAGGTAAGGATGGCCCTTTTTGTCAATAAGCAAAAAATGGCTATTAGGCCCGTTTTGGCCCCTCCAAACGAGGGGAAACGACCTTCACGAGACAACGCCACTGGCCTAAGTCCTTATTCACCCTAGCATAAAACACGGAGAAACCCGGTGACGGTGACCTGCGACGCACCGTTTAGAAAACAGACTCAGAAAAGGCTATGATGGCCCTTTATTGTCAAAAAGCAAAAATGCAAGAATATGAGGAAACATTATATTTTTATTTTAAAGATAGTACGAAAGTACAATTCATAAACCAAAACAACATTCATCCTACATACAACGCCATCTATAAAGCTCGTTAGCCATGTGGCAACGGTAGTTGATACAATCCTCTTCTACGTCACTTTCATCAATGAGCGACTTACCTCTTACAAGGTTCTCCATCATCATACAGACAAGCACCCCTGAATTAGCAATGTTACCATTGTCCTAAGGCACACCATCTTGAACAAAACCAAATGAAACTTTTTTGTTTGTGCAGTATTTCGAGTTTCGCCAATAGTGGAGTTGGTCAAGAAAATGCTTGAAGAAAATTGGAAAAATGTCCATGACGTTTTCAACCAGCCGTCGTTTTTCATTTCCCCATCTTTTATCAGTCCAATATTGTGTTATTTCCATGTTAAACATATCAACACGGAATAGTAACCAGTCCTCCTGCTTAATCCATATCGGAATATACAAATAATCAACCTCCCAAAATGGAGGGTACGGTTCCTTCCTTCCCGCCATGTCTACCGCTCTTAAACAATCCTTCATATAACACACGTCTTCAAAAAATTATGGAGGTAAAACCGTCCAACGCAATTTCCTTGACGGGTCTTTTAAAAGTTTAGACTGTCGTAGCCGCATTAGCCTTAACGTCCACGCTTGAACATGCTGCCATAAAAATAATATATCTAATCGGTGATTTGTATAATAAAAATTAATAATGGTAGGATTGGAATTACAATGTCATTTAGGCATCCATTAGATTCGTAGCCTAGTAGGCTACCCCAAAAGCTTCTACGTAGCTGCATTTCCCCTAAAAAGCGAGAATAACAAAAAGGGGGATCCCCGTTAAGGTAAAAATCAACAGCATCCCTTGACCAATTTTCGGACTTGTCGGTTAGAAATGCAAAAAAGTTTCTTTCTGGAGGGTTGCCACCAGGTTTACTCGAATGAGCGGACGACCCGGGGTTATTTAGGATAACGTTTCAGGTCGGCTTGGGAAAAGACGAAGTGTTAGAACGACCGCTTGGACGTCTTAATTTGATTAGAATCGAAAATGAGTTTCTCTAGACCACATGCGAATTGTCTTGTTCATCAGCTACTTGATTATCACCTTGGTTTGCCATAATTGATAAAGGTGGTTGTGGTTTTTGTGGAGTTGTTATACTTGGTGGGGGTATTTATAGTGGGTGGAAATTCAATTAAATGTCATTTTTCTTTTTGAGAAAAATGCATATTGGTTAAAAATTGTGAAATGTCTTTTATACCCTTAATGATAAACAGATATAAATCCCTCATTCCCTAAATCGATCCAACTGATTTACTTCTATTCTTTTGTGGCTCCCTGATTTCATACGAACCCTAATTCCCAAATCGATCCAATCTGAAGATGTCTCAAAAATCCGTTGCAAGCTCCAACAAGAAATTATCTCAGGGCGGGGAAGCTTCTCAATTCCTCTGTTCATGTGGTGCAGCGACTTGGTACAAGGTTTCAAAGACTGAAGCTAATCCAAATCGTCGCTTCTTATGCTGTGTAAGTTAAAATTATAGTTGATTGAAGTTAATTATATGGCTATTTCCTGATTGTTTTGTTTTTACAAAAGAAAGATTGTGGTTTTATAAGGTGGGCTGATACACCTTCATCTCCAACTCCATATCCATGCCCTGGTTGTGAGAAGGTAATACCAGCACTGTTAAGGAGCATGGAAAACAAAGATGATTTGGCAATTAAAAAAGCTAAGGAAGTGATGTTTTTGAAGATGTGTTTATTGTTTACTTGGTACATGATTGTGGTGGTTTATGTGTTTTTAGTTTAAGTTTTAGAAGTTCAGTATCAGTTTAGTTTGAACCAGTTATTGATGTCTTTTTTTGGTTAATGTAATGAACTTTTTAATGCTATGAAATTTGTTCAGTATCAGTTTACTTTGAAAAATAAAATAATAGTAAAATATATTGCACAAATAACAACAACAAAAAACACAATATATTAATTCGAAATGTATTACATTCTTAAACCAGTTAACTATGGGTCATTCGCTGGAAACAGGTTCAAGTCGACACCCCAGTTTAAGGGGTTTGGTTCAGGATTTTGATAACGGGTCCGGTGATATTCGTTACTTTGGTTATGGGCCCAGTACTGATAGTCTGTTTCGCTGTCCGGTATAAAGGTGATCATCTGTGACGAGGGGGTAACAAACCCTGCCTGACTTATGTTGGGCTCCATGATCTATGACGAGGGGGTAACAAACCCTGCCTGACTTATGTTTGGGTCCACAAACTGATTGTTGTTACCCATCATTTTGTTGGAAGTCCAATAAGTCGGTCATGTCATACCCGCCGGAGTTGCATGTCGTAGCCAAAATTGACTGCCATGGCTCAGTATTATCATTGTTTGCGGCTAGATTAGCATCCGCAAACATAGTGCCAACATTTTTTGGCCCACCAAAGTTTCCCGCAAAATTTTCATTTTCGTTAACACCGGATCCTGATCCCCCTGTTTCGAAGTTTGTGCCCCAATTTGATGTCCCGGGCTCTTGAACATTTCTACCACCACGTCCACGACGTCGTGGCCTCCCTAACCTCTGTGTACGAGGATATGAAACAAGGTCCACTGGCTCCTGTGTCAGATGAGTCGGATATTGCGTGTATTCTGGAACATTAGACATCTCAAGGGCCCGATACGCGGCACCCTGAATAAAGTCCAGATCATGAGATCGGTGTATTAGACCCATCGTCTCTGACTGCAAAAAAAATTAATAATTAATTTTATACTAACAATAATAAAGGTAACGTTCAATAATTTTAAACTTAAATATACAATCATTTGGACCCTTGCTCCTTCATCTTGGAAGCCGCTCATGGGGTCGGGTGGCAACCGTGGGTTCGTCAGATATAACACGGTATGCTGCATGTACCACGCCATGTAATCATTTGCAACGGAAACAGATGTGATGTATTCCCCGGTGACCAAGTTTTGATGACGTGTGTCCCACCCACGAACATATGGATCGTGACGAGATCTCCAATTCCACTCGGTTTTCCCGATCTGGTTTATGGAATGAAGCCTGGCATGCTCAGTTTGATCTATGGCAATTGGGTGAGGTATATACTGGACCATGCCAAACTGTCTCATCACTCGTTGAGGATAGTGATGCTCCACAACCGAGTAGTATATTAGAGGGCAACAACTCAGCCAAATTCCCATACCACTCCGACATATATCGGGGAATCTACCCACAATGTCATCGTAGGGTCTCCAATTAAACTGAAACAAAAAAAATTCAAACTTTAGAAACCTCTTCAAAAAAACTTTTATATGTCAACAACTAACAACCATATCGTTGCCTCGGTCATAAATTGCAGCTGAGATCTATATGTTTTCAGGCAATGTGTGGGAACCTCTGTACAGCTTAAGCTTCCCTTCCACCTACAAAGATAAATAATAAATTAACATAGTGTTATATACATACCAAAAAAAAATTAAATTTTTTCCAATTTACTCTACCGAGCAGCTAACAGGGCATTGTAGGGGAACTCGGCAATAGAAGGAACAAAACAACGAAACCTCTCCCAAGCCCACACTTGTAGAAGCGACACTGGGCCAGTAACGGCTATAGCATTAGGTGCTGCAGCGTTACAAAGGTTTCTGTAAAGGTGGGATAACACAGCACTGCCCCAACTATAACCCGAACATGCGGGCAAGTCTTCAAGAAACTCCAAAAAATTTAGAGAAATCAGGTTGTTTGCATTATCAGGTAAGACTGTACACCCTATCAAATAAAATATTATTAAGCATGCACGAAAAAGGCAGTCTTGATCTGATGCTTGGTTTTCAAAAAAATCCGACATTATTTCTTGTAAAACTCGCGTCGAATTAACCCTTTTGCCCTTCACTTGAGTTTCCTCAGGGGTAAACCCCAACAGATCTTGACACTTGGATCTTGCAGTATACACTTTTATACCAGTGTCAGCCCCAGATACAGGCTCCCCATCTATTGGTAGCCCCCACAGCATGTTAACATCCTGTAATGTCACAGTGGTTTCGCCGAAAGGAAGGTGAAACGTGTGAGTTTCTGGCCTCCACCGCTCAACCAACGCAGTTATTAAGGCGTGGTCTATATACCGGTACCCAATGTCCAGTATCCCATTGAATCCTTCTGCACGTATTAAAGCTTCTACCCTTGGACCAACCGGATGTTGTTTCATATACTTCTAGAACGATCGATCTGATCGTTTAATATTTATCGGGTTACTGTAATTTTCGGGATTTTTTAAAACCTTAAACGCCCGGTGATCCTTGTTCAAAAACTACACCGATGCATTAAGAGGACCAGGATGACATTCGAAACTCATCTTCGGCAGATCAAAGTTCACAAAAAATTTATTGGTAAAGCAAGGTTTGAAGGTTGGTTTGTTAGGTGTTTGAAACGAAATGTGCTTGTGCTTTGGTTTATGTTCATCTTTAAAGACCCGTTTCTCTGCATATATGACAACTTCAGAGATTTGACTACACACCCCTTTCTCTGTATTACTCATCACTGTATTATATTTAGAATCCATAGTGAAAAACAATGGAATTCTTACACAACCCGATTAAAAAATTACAATGAAATTAAACTTTGGATGGTGTAGTCATATCATGTGAGATAAGAATGCATGCATTTGCAGAGGTGGGAGGTCTGATTTTGCATGTCGTAGTACTGCATATGGCAGTCTTTAATGGCCACAATTTCAAATTAAAAATCACATGTGACTCCTGCAAACAACACAGTCAATTAATCAACATTGCTGCACCGTTTAGCGATTTTCAGGAAGAAAGCTGTATCAAACAGCGATCTTTTTTAAGTTAGCTTTATGATTCAGCGATCTCTTAGAACATGGCTGTATGAAATGGCAATGTTATATAACATTTCTTTATCAAATAGCGATCTTCAGCAAGATGTTTCTTTGAAACAGCGACCTTCAGCAAGATGTTTGTTTGAAACAGCGACTTTATTAAGGTCTTTCTTCAGAACAGCGATCTTCAGGAAGAAAGCTGTTTAAAACAGCGATCTTCTTACATCCTGTAGATTTTGCAGCTTTTGGACAGAATGCATGTTGAAGGTCACTGTTTCATTATGCTACTTACCTAGATATGAATTGACCACCTAGAAGCACTCTTTTGAAACTGAAAACACCTACTTCTGCAAAAAAATTGCAAGGACCTAGGTCAAGCTTACTAGGACCTCCTTCAATACCCACTGGTATTGGATGGCGGGGGTGCGAATAGCTCGATCCCCTCATATGTAAACTACTATTAATACATTAACCCGGCTACTTGGGATTGTATCCCTGCTGACTTAAACCACTTAGCCGAGGGTAACGTCACCTTCAAAAGAGGGGCCTACCACATTACGCATTAATAACTTAATTAATTATCTTTCAATATTCTAGTATCATTGCTGACTCAAACTACTAGGTTGAGGGTAACGTCACATTCAAAAGAGGGGCCTACTACTATAACTAAGATAATCTCTTAAAAAAGTGCAAAAGTGCGGAAATCATCAAAGGTTACACTAAAGGCGAGTCGGATCCAAGTGATTCATCTTGTCTATCTGTTTTATTTTTATTTTATTTTTCAGAATTTTTAGTTTTTATTTTCATGTTTAAAACTTTTTCTAAACTTTTGATTTGATTAGACGTTGAGGATAAACCGGTACTAAAAGCTCTTCTATCCTTGGACGACCTCGGTATCTTACCAACGCTATACTACGCTCACGATGGGTGCACTTGCCCATATGTGTGTTTAGTGTTAGTAAAATATCGTGTTTTATAAATTTAAAACTTGACTAAAGTGTCAAAAAGGGCTTAAAATATAACGCATCAACTAACCTTTTTAACATCGGTTGACTAACATCTGATACTTAACATCTGTCAGTGTGGCAACCTCTGTTAGGTATAATGGATGACAGTTGTTAGGAAACCTCTGCTGGAAAGCAACAGAGGTATGTAACAGTCGATAGCCAACAGTGGTTAGGTTGTCAACATAATGGAACTCCTGTTAACTAACCCTGTTGATCATTACTTCATATCAATTTTGTAAGTCTGCACTAATTATTTTTTTACTTTTTACTAAAATGTGTTATGCATGGTTTTTTAAAAACCACTAGTGTTTGCACACGGGTTTTACTACTAGTTACGATTAAAAAACGAAGATAAATACACCTAGAAGACATTTTTTTTGCTTTTTTTTAAAGAATAACAAAACACTTTTATTCAGGCGAAATCCAGGGCTGGCGAAACAATGTTACGAGGTTTCAGGATCATAAAAAACGAAATACTAACCTGAAAGCTTTTTCATCCCGATCAGCCCAAGTTTCGAACATTAAAGGCTTTCCAGTTCTCCCACGTCAATGTCACCGCTCTGGACCTGTTCTTTACCGAAAGAAAACTTACTGTTTTAACCTCTTCAACAACCGCTTCAACAGAGGGAACTTTGGATTCGAACACATCCAAGTTTCTCAATCTCCAATTACTCCATATTGTCATAAGTATAACCGCATGTAGTGCCTTCCTACATGAAGAAACACCAAACTAATCTGGTGATTAGTTTGTGGTATCTACCCCGACAAATAAGGTTAATCTTCTTTGCCTCGTCTGAGCTGTGGTGATGATTTTCCTAAAAAACACTAAACACCCAGCTAATCTCGTTAAGAGAAGGGAAACAGGGGGTTCTCCTCTGAACCACTCACAGGCGTGAGAATAAGTATGTGTATTAAGGATTAATTATGTAATTAGGAGTAAGAGAGCAAGGAAGTAGATCCTTAAACCTGTAGGAGAAGGTATCTATTTACAGCCAGAGTGGTGTGGAAGGAGATGGGCTGATGGGCCTGGGGCCTTGACCGTTGTCCTTGTTGTCTGCTTTGTCATCAGAGGCCAAGTGGAGATTGTGGTGCAGTTGTCGGCGCACACTGAATGGTGCCACGTAAATGTCCTTGTGTACCTTCTTGTCTCCTGTACGATTTGTCAATAGTGGAGCACGATCAGATACACCTGTTGGATGCTTATTGGTCTGTTGTTCTGCCACTTGAACCCTTTGTACTTGTCCTTAGATTAGTTGTGCTTCTGTCCTCCGCATGGCCATCAGGAAAGTCTCAAGTAGCCGGCGCAAGGTTTAGAAAGTGAGAGTTTTCATCCAAGAATCCAAGTGTGAAATCTGGTCTTATGTTTCCCTTGACCCTGCACGTGACCTAGGTTAGACCTGTTTGGTCAGCGCAAGGTTAGGAAAGCTACCAAATTGTTGTGTTGAGAGTATGGTCTCGCATGCGATTTGGTTGGTCGGCGCAGATTAGGGACCATACCCCTCAAGTCCCCCAGTCCAGTGCCGCTTCCATGTACAAGTTGCAAGTGGGTGGAGCTCTGGACTCAGAAAAGTAAGAAGTTATGCCTGCTTTTGTTCAGCTCTTCATGTAGCATCTGTACTGGCTGGCGCGCATATAATGTGACACGTAGCATGCGGCGCGGTTACCAAGCCGTAGCGTGTGTAGCGTGGCGCTGCTATGTTGTTTGATGTTTGAAATGCCGTTCTTAGATGCGCAGGGTAATTCTTAAAAGTTATAATTTGTCTTTGAGAAGAAAGTTGGCGCGCGTGTGGATTTGTGCTATTCATACGGCGCAACATCCTAGCTTATTGTTTGAAGCAATATGTGCACCTGCACGGGAAAATTTCTTGAACTTTGAAAAAGCGTCTGACATGTTGGTGTAAGTTGTTGATGACAGAGACGTTTGATTTGACTACTGACACAGTGATGATTGAGTTGTCACTGTGTCAGGCACGGTGTTTTGTCTGCTTTCAGGTGAGTGAGGACCACACGCGCGTGGTAACTGTCACTCCATAATTCCTGCCTGACGTGTCCTCTTCTGGTTGGCTACGCACGCGGTTTCTTAGGCACGATTACCCATCACATTAAATGCAATGGGTATAAATAAATGATGAGGGAAGATTGAAGACCACTATTTCTTTGAATCTTCCCTTCTTCTCTCTTCTTATCTCCCAAACCTCCATTGAAGCTCTTTGAATCTTCAAATATTCATCTCTGTCCTCCATGTCTTCAAGTCTTCATCTTTTTCCTGCAAATCTTCAAGTATCTTAGATCATATCTTCGTATCGTCAAGATGCCTACTAGCAAAGGCGTCGTCATCGTAGAAGAAGTCGGTGGTGGTTTACCAACACTGGAGTGGGATGAAGGCTTGTTTGAACAAGTTGTCAGGGGTTATCAACTTGCACCTGAGTGGGATGCAAGATACCCTAGCCAAGAGCAGACTGCTGTAGATGCACCTCTGGCTATATCACGTTACTCGCCGATTTCTTTTCTGAGGGGAATTTCCGTCTGCCGGCGACTCATTTTTTGGGCATTATTCTTCAGTTTTATGGATTTCACATATCTCAGATGAGCCCGATAGGCATGGTGCACATTAGGCAATTTGAGTTTGTTTGTCGGTCTCAGGGTGAGGAGCCAACTGTTAATAAATTTAGGGTTTTCTATCAACTTCAAAGCAACATGGGATTTTTTTTCTTTTGCTTTGCGTGATGCTAAGAAGATTTTGATCAGTCCTCCCAAAAGCTTTCATGAATGGAAGATGAAATTCTTCTTTATCCGCACGGAGGTAATTCCTATGGCCATGCAATTTCGAGGAATGGGGCCGATCCCCAAGGAAGATATGACAAGTCCACGCGGCGCACCGTGGTATGAGAGTTTGATGGCTCTACCTAATCAGGTTTTTGGTGAGCTAGTGTTAGTGGCTGCTGGGATGAGCGATAAGTGACCTAAAGATAGCTAGAATGTGCCTGTCTTACTTCTAAATGGTGAAGGTAAATCTTCCTCTATTATTCCCTTTGCAAGGGATTTTCGGCAATTACATAATTTTTTCCTTCTCTTTCCTGAATGTAGAGACTGCGCTATATCAGAGCGCTTTCCCAACTTTTGCTAGTGTCATGGGCGCGAGGCCCTTACGTGATGGGGAGGAATTTTGGTTAGAGCATATCCTTCCTACTTTCATGTATGTGCGGATTGAAGCATTTGCTGCCCCTCTTCTCGCAACCGATGGTGCGCGCATCCCCAATCCTAGGCCTTGTAGGGCTGTAACTTCTGCTGGGAAAAAGATTGTCTATCTATCTTTCCAGCAAGGAGTCGGTAGAGTCTTTTGAATGTAAGTTAAGTCCTTCACATAACCTGTTTGCAGATGTGTTGCACAATTTGGGTGTTGACCCTGATGAGAAGAAGCCGAAGAGGGTTCCAAAGAAGAAGGTTTTACTGCTGGGGGCACGACTGTAAAGAAGACAGAGGTGGTCGGTGCAACCTCTGATGCTGGGTCACATAAATGTACACCCCAACTTCGACAAAGTAAACTAGAAGATTTTGTTTATGTAGCTGACTCCTTAGAGGAATTGTACGTCGTAGGTGGGAAACCGCAAGGCGCACAGAGTGCAGGGAGCACGGGCTCTAAAGGCCCTGACTCAAGCGCCGCCTTTATTGTTGAAGATACTGAGGATCCTAATCCTAAAGCTGAGGAGCTGATCAGCGAGAATGCATCCAAGAGGTCTCGCGCGGAGACGAAGACCGAGACTACTCTCCCTGCGAAAAAGGTTGTTGTTGACAAGCTTATTGGGAAGAAAGGGAATCTAAGATCACTTTATTCTGAAGTCTCGCAGGTTAAGTGTGATTCCTTCGTATTATATTATCTTTTCCTTAGTTGGTTGTTAATATTGTTCTTCTATTGTAGAGGTTGTAAAGAAGCCGGCTGTGCGGCCAAAGCCAACTGTCATTCCTCCGAAAATTACTGTTGTTGATCAAGGGAAAACTGTGGAGGTGACAACGGCTGTTGAGAAGAAGGCCGAAGCTGCTAAGGCTATTAAACAACCTGTTTATATAACTTCGGAGGTTGAGAAGGCTCCGGAGGTTGTGAAGACTGTAGGGGGTGATCGACCCGCTATTGAGCGCATAGACCCTGAAGCGCCAGGTGAAAACCCCACCACGAAGCACACTTGACCCATTGAAACTGAAAGAGTCAAAACTACTACTAGGGGGTCTGCTCGCGGTGAAGGCGCGGGTGGATCGGGCGCTGACACCCAAAAAGCTGCCCCAGGGAAGAAACCAAGGCAACTGTCTCCGATCCGTGCGGAGGATACGTTGGGCGACATATATTACAAGACTTGTGATGCAATTCGTGCCAACGAACTCCATGCCCCAGTTTGGAACTTAAAGCAGAGTGACACTTTTTCTGAGTTCGGGCGTGCAGGGAGTGGATGATGGGGACTCCCCCTCCCCCCATGTGAAGCGCGGCATCATAAAGAGTGTGGGCATGATAGTTTATATTGATCATATGTTTATGCCCAAACCAACGCTGCTTTTGCTGGTCATCAGATTGTTCGTGAATGACGCTCAATGTATCATGAGCGCGCCGCCTGGGAAAAACATCACGAACGGTTGGCTGCTGAAGCCAAACTTTTTGAGCATACATAGATTAAGCTTTAAGAAGACAGAGCTACTTTTGATAAGGAGGAAAAGTCAGAGGAATGGGGCCTTGAGGGCTTAAAAAAGAAACTCCAAGCTAGCGAAGATCTCCTTGCTGAAGAGCGTCGTAATTAGCGCGCGACCTGTGAGAATGATAACAAGAAGATGTTTGCTGCGCGTACCAAGATTACGAATCTTTAGGCGCATGTTGAGGAGTTGAAGAAATCTGAAGCCGACTATAAGGCCAAATATTAACAAGCCAAATCACACCAAGAGCGTGTCGAGGTCTTACAGGCGTGCACCCTTTCTGTTTTTGTGGATAACTAAGTTTGAAAAAGTTTCTAACTTGTTTATGTCTTCTTCCAAGGGATTGCAGGTTGACTTGTCGGCGTAGATTATCAGCAAGGATCGAGACCATGCCGACAAAGATGCTAAAATTGCTGAGCTCAAACGTCGCTTGCACGAGGCGCAAGAGGGTCTGGAGGCGGAGAAGAAAAGGAGTGACTCTTTAGAGATTGACATGGGCGCTGAAAAGGTTAAAGCTGAGAACGTAGAAGAGGCGCACAAGGTTAGCCTTGCAGCCTTGAATGTGGCTCAAGAAAATTATGCCGAAGTGCAATTGACTGTGGAGCCCCTTGTCTCTGATCTTGGGTGGATGCAACATCATGGTGTTGCGTATGTAAGTGCTTTTTCCTTCTCCTTCATATGTATTTCTTAACTTTAACTTACATCTCTCTTTTCTTTTGCACAGATTGCTAACTCTATTTTGAATGCCACGGAGCTTGATAAGTCTGTGGTTGTGTTGACGATGGATGTGCGAGCCGCTGGCCACCGCTCTGGATATCTTGAATGCACTGCTCATGTGGAAGAGGTGCTTCATCAACACTTCGGTTCGCGCCACTGTTCCGTCGGTGAGGGGACTGAAGATGGCTTGCTTAGGGCTGAAGAGAATTAAAATAACCTTTCCTTACCCGTGTTGGACTTAGTCACCGAAGCTCTGAAGCATGAAGACTATGTTACGCGACTAAGGTCCATCTTCGAGCCACCCGAGACAGTCGAACTGACTGATGATGAAGATGATGCTGGTGATGACGAAGGCGCAAAATGAAAGTCAATTGTAGTACGCAGGACTTTGTTTTTTGGGCGTTTGATGCCTCCTTTTTACATGTGTAACCTTTGCGCCTATTAACGAAGTAGACTTTTTCCTTTCTGTTATTGCCAAATTATAATTATTGCATGTGTTAACAACTTCATAGAAGGAGCGCAAATGAATGCAAGTGGCTCATGTTTGAACATTATCGCCTGGTTCCGCGCTGCGTTTACGGGAACCTTGGAGGCTTAGTTCATGAGCTCGTAATTTACTAAAGTGTTTTTGCGCGTAATAGAAGTTGAACATGCATTTGTAATTTGTAAGTACTGTAGGAAATAATAAGGAAAAAGTATGTAAAGAACACTCGTATTAGTAAACTTGGTAGGTGCGCGGCCCATGCTTACAATGTTGATGCATTACATGTGTCACGGCCCCCGGCCCGGTTTTACCCGTTTCAGGAACCGTGCGACAGAAACCCCGTGGTATTTATTTAATTTGGCAGTGGAATAATTAACAGGATCATTTAAAACTTGAAAATTCCCGATTATTTTATTTCATAATTAGGGACAAATCCCGTAATTTACAATAAGGGAATTTCACTGGGAAACCCCTATTTTACAAAAACATGTTTCTTTATTTTAATTAAGCAACTTCTTCAAGCTTGTAGTGCTACACGGCACTTTTTCTTGGATCACAGCAGATCACCTGAAACATGTTTTAAAAAGGTTTTATCAGCAGGGAAAAACTGGCGAGTCACTCATTTTGCACAAAACGACACATTGTTATAATATACAGCATTAAGGGCGATTACATTGTTTATATATCAACCAATTACCCAACGGTATTTGTCACTCGACTCGTTTCTGTGACTATGGTCAGATCACCCATTGGCTAACCCGTTGTCCAATGGTGACGGGAAACAAGTAATGTATACAAAACCCGACATACCGGCAATAATTGATGATTACAAAGTCTTAATCCCTGTAATTATAACCTTGAAAACATTTTAAGATTTTGTAAAGCACTTTGATAAAAAGAGAATGACTCACATTGCAAATTTAAACGAGCAGCGTTTTGCCTACTGACTAGCCTTGTAACCTAATTTAAACAACAATGCACACGAACTAGGTCAGTAACTAGGACAGTATTTACGATAACTCATGAGATTAAAACCCTCACAATGAATGACAAAGTGCAATACTTAAACATCCATCGAATTCACGACAAATGACAAAGTATAGCCCCAATGTGGGCAGCACTTAAACATCCATCGGATTGTTTCAATCGATCAGACATTGAATCGTAGCAGCGATCGAGTTAATACCCTGTATCGTAGCAGCGTTTCCCTAATTGAAATCACGATTTGGGGCAGCAAACTTCGTTTTTTATCAAAATTTTCGACACAGTATGAAAGCCCCAAGTCCAGGCTACTTATAGCTGAAATTTGAGTCTTACGCGGCCCGCGTAAGCTCTCTCTAACTCTTACGCGGCCTGCGAGGGCCAGCTAATCGTAGACTAGGGCTAGCGTGTCACACCTAGGTCTACCACGTGTGTGACACGTGGCCTGGCAAGCTGATCCGGAGATTTTATGATATGTCGCGGCCCGCGTAAGCCTAGGCTTACTCTTACGCGACCCGCGTGAAACCCAAAAATCTTGTTTTCTTGATTTTTCATGCACGTTAGGGTTTCAGGGGTCCGAGTTTTCACTTACGGGTCGTTTTGGGACATTTTTGAAGCTCCTTACATCCTCCCCACCTTATTTAAAATCTTGTCCTCGAGATTTATTGAAATAAGTGAGGATACTTTCGCTTCATCTCTGCTTCCAACTCCCAAGTGTATTCAGGTCCTCTCTTCGAATCCCACTTGAATTTGACCTGTATTAGTCTTTTGTGTTTGAGAAACTTGACTTTTCGGTCTTCTATTTGAAGTGGTTTCTCCACGAACTTCAATTTCTCATTTACCTCTATGTCTTGGAGAGGTACTACCAGGGATTCGTCAGATAGACATTTCTTGAGATTGGATACATGAAATACATCATGTACCCCGGCTAATTCCTCTGGTAGTTGCAAGCGATAGGCAACTGGTCCTATTCGCTGTATTACTGGAAATGGTCCTACATATCTTGGACTTAGCTTTCCTTTCTTACCGAACCGAACTACTCCTTTCCAAGGAGAAACCTTCAAGAGTACCATGTCTCCCACTTGAAATTCCAGTGGCTTGCGTAGATTGTCTGCGTAACTCTTCTGGCAATCTCGAGCCGTCTTCAGTCTTTCCTTGATTTTAGTGATCTTGTCGGTAGTTTCTTGCACAATTTCGGGACCTGATAATTGGCTTTCTCCTTTTTCTGCCAAAAAAACTGGAGTTCTGCACTTTCGTCCATACAGTGCTTCGAATGGGGCAGCTTCAATGCTTGCATGATAACTATTGTTATAGGAGAATTCAATTAAGGGTAGGTGGTCATCCTAGTTTCCACCAAAATCTATTACACATGCCCTGAGCATGTCTTCCAGGGTTTGAATCGTCCTTTCACTTTGTCCGTCCATTTGGGGATGATAAGCTGTACTTAAATTTAATCGTGTCCCCATGGCTTCTTGGAAACTTGTCCAGAAATGCGAAGTGAAATGACTATCCCTGTCCGATACAATGGAGAGTGGGACTCCATGTAAGGATACGACCTCGTCTACGTATAACTTTGCTAACCTTTCCATGCTAAAGGTTTCTTTCAAGGGTAGAAAATGAGCTGACTTGGTTAATCGATCCACAATTACCCAAATCGCGTCATTACCTTTTCTAGTTTTGGGCAACTTAGTAACAAAGTCCATGGTTATGAGTTCCCATTTCCATACAGGCATTTCTAACTGTTGTAGTAGACCTGAGGGTTTCTGGTGTTCTGCCTTAACTTGTGAACAAGTAAGACACTTAGAAACTTATCTAGCTATGTCCTTTTTCATTCCTATCCACCAGAAATTATTTCTTAAATCTTGGTACATCTTATTATTTCCAGGGTGCATGGTATACTTAGATTTATGGGCTTCCTCTAAAATCTTATTTCTTAATTCTCCTTGCTTAGGTACCCAAATCCTTTTCTTATGGAATCTCCAAATTCCATCAGCTCCTTGCTCTAATTCTTTTATTCATCCTTTCATTCCCTCAGCATCATCCTTAATTACTGTGGCTTGAACATTCTTTAGTTGTTCCATTAAGTCTAATTGTAGACTTAATCTAAGAGCACAAACTCGTCGTTGTTTCTCATGATACTTACGACTTAAGGCATCAGCAACTATGTTTGTTTTTCCTTCGTGATATTGAATATCACAGTCGTAGTCACTTAAGATTTCCATCCATCTCCTTTGCCTCATGTTTAATTCTTTTTGCCCAAATATGTATCTTAAACTCTTATGGTCTGTATAAACAGTAAACTTACTTCCATACAGATAGTGTCTCCAAATCTTAAGGGCAAAAATTATGGCTCCTAATTCTAAGTCATGAGTCGTATAATTTTCTTCATGCTTCTTCAATTGCCTTGAGGCATACGCAATTACCTTTTTGTGTTGCATTAGTACACATCCTAATCCTAGCTTAGAAGCATTACAATAAACTTCAAAATCTTATGTCCCTTCTGGTAAGGCAAGAATTGGGGCGTTTGTTAACCTTTGCTTCAAAATCCTAAAGGCCTCTTCTTGCCTGAGTCCCCATTCAAACTTAACTACTTTACATGTTAGCTTAGTTAATGGCACTGCTATTTTGGAAAAATTCTTAATTAATCGTCTATAGTATCCAGCTAATCCTAGAAAACTTCTAATTTCCATAGCTGATTGCGGAACCTTCCACTTGGTGATTGCTTCTATCTTAGCGGGATCTATGTGAATACCTTCGTGATTCACCATGTGTCCTAAAAATTGCACTTCCTCTAGCCAAAATTCACACTTCGAAAATTTGGCATAAAGCTTCTCCTTTCTTTACAAAGTTAAGAGTGCATGCAGGTGCTGACAATGTTCGTCCTGACTTTTGAAATAAATAAGTATATCGTCGATGAAGACAATTACGAATTTATCCAAATGTGGTTTACAGATCCTATTTATCATGTCAATAAATGTTGCAGGAGCATTTGTTAATCCAAATGGCATGACTGTAAACTCATAGTGACCATACCTAGTTCTGAAAGCAGTTTTAGGTATGTATTCTTCTTGTACTCTCAGCTGATGATATCCAGAGCGTAAATCAATCTTAGAAAAATACCTAACTCCTTGGAGTTGATCAAAGAGATCATCAATCCTAGGTAATGGGTATCGATTCTTAATTGTAACCTTATTTAATTCCCTGTAATCGATACACATTCGCATCGAACCATCTTTCTTCTTTACGAACAACACTGGTGCTCCCCAAGGGGATGAACTAGGTTGTATGAATCCTTTACTGAGCAATTCATCTAATTGCTTTTTCAATTCTAGCATTTCGGTGGTTGCTAATCGGTAGGGTGCTTTAGCTACTGTGTAGTTCCAGGAATTAGATGAATTCTAAATTCTATCTCCCTATCGGGTGGTAATCCAGGTAGTTCTTCTGGGAATATATCCGAGTATTCTGATACTACAGGAATTTCCTGAAGTTCCTTACCTTTGGTGTTAATGATAACAGAAATCATATACACTATTCCTTGTTTTCTTAAATAACTGGCCACTTCCATTACTG
>JARYGA010054595.1:0-25891 GCA_030545235.1 Helianthus tuberosus | reverse complement strand
GGCTACCTGGTCGGGGGTTAAGGGAATGGTTTGGTAAGCGTCTTGCCTTGTTCAGTGTATAGATCCTGGAAGGACCCGGGTCAAGTTTAGTAGGACCTCCTTCAATACCCACTGGTATTGGATGGCGGGGGTCCAAACTCCTTGATCCCCTCATATGTAAACTACTATTAAAACATTAACCCGGCTACTTAGGATTGTATCCCTGCTGACTCAGACTACTTAGCCGAGGGTAACGTCACCTTCAAAAGAGGGGCCTACCACATTACGCATTAATAACTTAATTAATTATCTTTCAATAATCCAACCCTTTAGGATTGTATCCTTGCTGACTCAAACTACTGGGTTGAGGGTAACATCACCTTCAAAAGAGGGGCTTACTACTATAACTAAGATAATCTCTTAAAAAGTGAAAAAGTGCGGAAATAATCAAAGGTTACACTAAAGGCGAGTCGGATCCAAGTGATTCATCTTGTCTATCTGTTTTATTTTTATTTTTATTTTCAGCATTTTTAGTTAGTTTTATTTTCTTGTTTAAAAACTTTTTTCCTAAATTTTGATTTGATTAGACGTTGAGGATAAACCGGTACTAAAAGCTCTTGTGTCCTTGGACGACCTCGGTATCTTAGCAATGCTATACTACGCTCACGATGGGTGCACTTGCCCATATGTGTGTTTAGTGTTAGTAAAATATCGTGTTTTATAAATTTAAAACTTGACTAAAATGTTAAAAATGGCTTAAATATATATCACACTCGACACGCATCAACCCCTCCACAACAAACTTATAATTTTTTACGTATTCTTGACATATCTTATAAACTATACTGTTTAAAAAATCCAAAGATAGCATGACGACCTACACATTTTTGTCGACATTTCGGTAGTTGTCTTGTTCAATATCGACGCACGGATTAAAAGGTACACGTCGATAATGCTTTAATGTACAAGTAATTAATACATGTGATCTAATGCGTCTAATGTACAAAGATGGGCTCCATCTATGCAAACAAAAACAAAATGAATTAAAAGTACCGTAACATAAAATGAAACTATTATGTGTCACATTTTATTTTATTAAAACTGCCTAATTTTTATACTTATAAAAACTTTAAGCTAACCACAACAAACTTCCTAAATAAAGGGGTGGCAAATCTAAAATTAAACCCTAATGCACTTCTATAGTTACTATTCAATATCGACACACGGATTAAAAGGTACAAGTCGATAATGCTTTAATGTACAAGTAATTAATACTTGTGATCTAATGCGCCTAATCTACAAAGATGGGCACCATCTATGCAAACAAAAACAAAAAGAACTAAAAGTATCGTACCTTAAAATGAAGATATTATGTGTCACATTTTATTTTAGTAAAACTGCCTAATATATATACTTAGATGTATCTTATAAAAACTTAAAACTAACCACAACAAACTTCCTAAATAAAGAGGTGGCAAATCTAAAACTAAACCCTAATGCACTTCTATGTTACTACTATAAATACATTGAAGGACACCCCAATATCTATTGTTAAACAAAGTTAAAAATAGATCCAGTTCTTAATTTAATTGTTGCGAAAAACCAAGCATGCGAGATTGAAAATTCTAAGGTCAGTTATGTTATATCGCAGCAATGAATAGTTGTTTTTTTTATTTACTTTTATGTGAATGTTAGCTTATTTGATTTTTCAGATTCAGTTGCATGATGAACATGCCAATTTAAACAACCCAGTTTTCGAACAAGTTTCCAAGGTATTGATTTTGCTGGTTTTTAAGTATTATTTTTGCTTATATCTTTCATATTAACATGTTCGTTATGTTATTATATGTGTGTTTTATTGCAGGATGGTGGTGATAAAAGTGTTGATAATATTTCTTATGGTGCAATGTTTAGTCCATACAAGTCTAATCTTCAACGTGAATTTAGTGAAGATATAATTTTAAGGCTTATTTAATCGTTTTTTAACTTTTGTATTCAGTTTTTATCCTTTTTAAGGATCGAAAGTTTGAGACTCAAAGGAAGATATCCAATAGACTCTCTGAATGGAAATGGAGTGAGGTTATTAATTTAGACGATTATAAGGACAATGACAAAGAAGAGGAATTAGAAGATACTGCCGATTCAAGCACAAACCAGAAAAACCTGATTAAAATACCTTGAGTGTCAATTCAGAAGTGGAACAGATTTCATGCAGTCTAATATGAAATTTATCAGGTGTTTTTATGTTTTTTTCATTTTCAGTTGTTATGTTTGATCTAGACGTATGAATAAAGAAAAAAAAATTGAACTTTATTTTTGGTGTTAATATAATGCAGTTATTGACCATATTAACAAAGTTCAAAATAAAGTTAGTATCCTAAATTTACAAGTCAACTGAACTTATATAAGTTAATATCTCAAAGTTGCAAGTCAAGCTGAAATTATAAAATATTGTAGTTATTCTTGGATATTAATCTAATAATTTGTATTTCTTAATTAAAAAATAATAAAGTAATAAACTTTAAAGCTAAACTAAAAACTGAACTTACTATGATATAAAGTTAATAAAGATATAAACTATTAACATCCTATTTTTTATAAAAACTGTTTTTAAAATTTCATAAAAATATAATTTTTTTATATATAAAAACGAAATTTAACAATTAAAGTTAAACGTGTAAAACGTACTTACGAGTCAACTACTATTTTTTATTTTTATAAAAACAAAAATTTTAAACTTAAAGTTTATTGGATGAATACAATGTGGATATTTAAAAAAGTTATGAACTTTAAAAAATAAAATTATATACTTTATTATTTAACCAACAAAATAAACTTACTTTACAACTATAACAACTTATTTTTTTATTTTTTGTCATTTGATTATTATCTTTTATTAAAAAATGAAACTTTACATGTGTAAAACAGTTTTTTTACTTTATTTATAAACAAAACATTTTGTTTTTATATAAAAAAAAATATTTTATAAACATTTTTTGTAACAAGTAATATAAATAAAATACTCCAGAAATTTACAATCTTTACTAGATAAATACTAAATTGTGTTGCAAATTTTTAGGAATTATAAGTTCAGTTATATTGTTATAGATAATATTAGTCAGTTTCAAATGAATTCTTTACCAACTTGACTAGATGCATTGTGTTGCATATTTTTAGGGATTATAAGTTAAAAGTATATGCATATAGATAAAATTAGTTAGAAACTAAAAATCTGAACTTAGTATGATATAAATTTAATAAAGATATAAACTCTTAGCATCCTATTTTTTATAAAAACGGTTATTGAAATTTTATAAAAATATAAATTTTTTATATCTGTAAAAAAACGAAAATTAACAATTTAAGTTAAAGGTCTAAAATGTACTTACAAGTCAAATACTATTATTTATTGTTTTTATAAAGATGAAGATTTTAAACTTAAAGTTTATTGTATGAGTACTATGTGGATATTTTAATAAAAAATCATGATCTTTAAAGAATAAAATTATACTTTATAATTTAACCAATAAAATAAACACACTTTACAATTATAATAACTTATCTTTTATTTTTTGTCTTTTGATTATTAATTTTTATAAAGGAAAACAAAACTTTACATATGTGTAACACTTATGCCATATATCCACCACAATAATATTATCATAAATATTATACGAATAAGAAAACTACCAGAAACGAGTGCCACAATGCAAAGTGTCAACCCAGCCGCATCGCACGGGCACCCTACTAGTAAAACAAATATGTAAAAACTATACACACTATATCAGTTTGTGCACGTATTACCCTTATAATGTATTTTTTAGATATATTTTGGAACGAATATGTGAAACGAAAATGAAAATGAAGACCTTTCTTGAAGAAACGCGAGTGTAGAGTTAACATTGAGCCCTAATTGATTAAAATAAGCTTGCACATCTTTGACGAAAGATTTCGCGGGTAATCCCCGCCGTTCCGCCACCACAATTACAACAGTAAAATATTCAAAAACCAACACCTAAAAAAAAACCTGAATCTTACATTGAACTAATCGATTTCAACAATACTACTAAATTAATTGAAGAAAAAACAGATTATGTATGAAGGCGATGGAATAATATTTAGGGATTTGAGAAACTTACCGATGGATCGATGAAACACAATTGGGAATCCAACGCAGAGATGAAATGGAGGCTATTCATCGAATAACATAAAGCGGCTGGATCAATATAATTAGGGTTTTAGGTATACCTGTTTAAATTGAATGAAAAGATCCCACAAACTCAAGCTACATCAAAATTCAACTAATCTGTAGGAAATCGAATTAAAAAATTTGTACCTGATGAAGACTTAAAAAACCACCTCAAGATTAGAAATGCACCAGGGTTTCGAGCGGCGAAGAATCCAATGATCTGAGAGAATAGGCAAAGAGGAGAGGCAGAGAGATGGAGCATGTATTAGGGTTTGGAAATGAAGCAGTCAAAAAAGATAAAGCTTTTATATAAATCCGAATTAATGGGTAATGGTTAACCCGAACAAAAACGGATCCCGCGTCCCACTTCATTTTTGGTTTGTGTTTTGAGAATGTTGGTTTATGTATTGAGAATTGAGATGGATTCCCTTCCAAAATCACCCTCCACTCAACTATGAGATGCCACATAAGTAAAATTGCTCCACCATCCAATGACATATGACCCAAATCATCTCATTTATTAGTATATATAGATATAGATATTTTTTCTGTTATGATACTGTGAACTCTTCACGGCACTAAAAGACATCCACTGCTTCTTTTTCTTATACACACCAAATAGTTAACTGTCATTAACCTGAGCTAAACAAAATTGAAGTAATTAGTTCCTATAGATGGACACCTGGCTCATTCTTGTTCCATCTAAAAAGTAATTAGTTCTCATTATAATTTTAGGAATACAATATATTTTATGAATAGTTTATATTTTATACCAATCTAATATTTGAAACACAATATATTTCCAAAAAAATTGTTTAGCTACATTTAAAAAATATATGATAATTGTTTTCACACAATATGGTCATTATGTAATCACTTTATCTTAATTCATTATATAATCACATAATATTACCTTACCAAACCTTTTCCTTTGTGTTCCATAGTTCCGATTCAAGTTTCATATTGTGGTCATGTGCTTCTACTAATAGCTAGGTAATTTTATTTGATTCCACATGTTATGGTTGTACATGTATACATGTAGTTCAGTTTAATACAAAGTTGGGGTGGCAGGATGAGTTGGGTAGGTTTGGGTAATGGGTTAGAATAGATATGAGTTAGGATTGGTTTAGGTTAGAATGAGTTTGTTAAGAAATAGGTTAGGATGGATTTAGGTCAAGAAGAGTGGGGGCATGACAGACTAAAAATATAAATAAATAAAACAAATTTAAAAAATCAAAAAATCAAAAAAAATATTTTAAAAATTAAAAAAAAATAAATAAATAAAAAAGTCCGACATTATGATGCATCTTTTATTATTTTGGCATGAGAAAAGTGCTCGGATAGTACCTGTGGTCTGCTCATTTTTCACTTAACTTTCTAAAATTACAGTTGTAGTCCCCAACTTTTGCAATTTCATTCCCGAATAGTCTCTGCCGCGAATGAGAGCTAGTTTTCTCAGTTAAGTTGTTATGAAATGAATACAATGCCCTTATTATTTATTTAAATATAAAATCTTAACCATACCCCCACCCTCTACCCCTTTCTTCTTCATATCTGGTCAAACCACCAGCACCACCGCCACTTCTGCCCAGATTCCGACAAACCCATAACTTATGGCGCCTTGTAAAACCACCAAATACACCTCTCCAGTAGGGATGAACATTTGGTACCGGGTACCGGTACCGAACCGGTAACGTACCAGTACCGAACCCTATTGGGTACATTCGGTACCGGTACTAGTACCCACTTTCCCCATTTTTCGGTATCAGTACTGGTACGGTATCGGTATTTACAGGTAAAACACCGGTCCCGAACCGGTGAATTCGGTACCGGTACCCATTTTTCTCGTTTTTCGGTACCAGTTCAGTACCAAACGGGTACCGTACCCATCCCTACTCTCCGGCGAACCCCACAATGTCACACCCCAACCGATGGCGGAAACATCGGGGTGTGAGCACTAAGCGTTCAGATTGCTCATGAGATTCCATAACACTAGATATTTCAATGAAGCTTAAGTAGATTTCATAACAATTGTCTAAAATCAAACATCAACCACAGATAGCAGGTGCCAACATAACAAATATTGTTTCAATTGTTCTAAATGTCCAAATTAACTAGGCGACGTTTCTAAGCATCTCCTAGCTTGTTTTCCTTGCTCCAAAGCAACCTACTAGCCTGCAACATGTATTAAAATATCAATACAAAGTATTGGCGAGTATACAAGTTTGATAATAGAATAATAGATTAAAACATTCATATCCACAATGTAAGTATAAAAATAGTTTCAGCCGTGCTAGTGTCGCAGTCCACGCAGTGATAGCCCAAGTATCCTGATGCTTTAGTGTTTACCCAAGACTCAAGGTAAACTAGAATCCTCCTAACAATACCCCCCGAGAATAATGGGAGAGGTGCACCCCCTATAGCGCTACTATTGTTAAGGCGGAACTACACACCCTGGATTAAACGCCACATAGCACAAAATAGAATACTAGAATGCACAAGTTTCACATACACATAGGATAGAGTTTAGTTTGCAAAGATTCAAGTTTATATAGAATACATGTTACACCCCAAAGTTTAAAGGTAAAAGGGGATCGGGTATACTCACAGTGATTGCTTAACAGTTGCAACTGTTAGTCGATCAAAGGGAGCTTTTAGAATTAGCCTGATTAGATTATAATATGATAAGAGTCGGCGAAATAATGAGATTGAATAAAGTTGGAAGCTATCACTGGATCGGATGGCTGTCCGATTGGATGGCTATCCGATCGGATTGCCAGTCGAGTGATGACATACGCGTAAAGAAACGGATGGTTGCCCGGTCGGATGGCCATCTGACCGGGTTGCCACTTGACTTAGGATTTGGGAACAATAGGGTGGCTGCCCGATCGGATGGCTGTTCGACCGGGCTGCCACTCGATCCGAATGATTAGTTCCTTGGTCACCTCAATCGGATGGCTGCTCAGTCGGACGGCTGTCCAATCGGGTTGCCATTTGATCAAGATTTCCAAGTTTTGAAAAGTTACAAGTATTTGAAAGGTTTCAAGCAAGTGTCACCTGGTAGGGTGGCTGTCCGATCGGATTGCTGCCCGTTCGGATTGCCGCTCGATCGGGCGACCCTTGTTCTTGTTTACCATTTTGTGAATTTATAAGTTTCTAGTTTAACGATGACGGTACGACACGTACTGCGACAACAGTAAACTCATTAGCACACCGCTGATCTGATCGGGTGGGAATCACCCCGTCCGATCAGTCGTCTGTTCGTAACGAGTTAATGTTAAAATCCGTGCTTTGCTCGTCTTCTCCAGTAAGAATTCAGATCAACACCAACGCTAGACTATTCATCAGATCTACAGTTAGTTTAGACCCCGTTTTCCACCGAATAAAGTAAAAGTTTGAGGAAAAGATGAAGATACTCAAGTTTTATAGGAAAAAGTCTAGGTTTAGCTTTGATTTAGTGTGAATACGCATGAAATATCTTAGATCTGTGCTAGATCTTGCTCAGAGTGACATCACATGGTGGTTTGTATAACCCCCATGATGACATCATCCTCAAGAACTCAGATCCGAGAGATTTCACGGTGAAAAGTGTGATTTCAAGTGAGAATCACGTAGAGAATGATGTGTAAAGCGAGAAAGTACAAAGATCTAGCCTAAAACGTACCGAAATCGATGAGAAAATGAAGAAATGAGAAGGTAGAAGGTCTGGTCGAGCAGAGCTGTCACATCACTGAAAATGGTGATGTGACAGGTCTATTTATAGTGTGAGAGTGTGAGGAAAGGATAAGGTGCACACGGGTCGGATGGCAGTCCGGTCGGATGGTCATCCGCTCGGATGGTCATCCGGCTGGGTGGTAATCCGGTCTGGTGGCAATCCGGTCCGGTGGCAATCCGGTCGGATTGCTACTCTGGCCAATCCCACCTTTTCGTGTTCCAATTTCTGATTCATTTTTGCGAGTTAAATTAGGCGTTACATATTTTTGGAATAAATAGATTTCAACATACACGTCAAAAGTTTACAAGATTAATACATTCCGCCAGTGACAAGGCTCTAGTCTCTCGTTTAACCAAGAATCAAGTTTCACGAGTCTAAAGAGTCAAGCATATATATTTAGACATTCCAAACATAGATTTAGGCATTCCCACATAGATTTAGACATTCAACATAGATTTAGGCATTCCAACATAGATTTAGACATTCAACATAGATTTAGGCATTCCAGATATAGAATTAGGCATTCCAAGCACATAGATATAGACATTCCCAAGATATAGGCATTCCACTCGTAGATTTAGGCATTACAAGTATATGACATAGGCTTTCACAGAAATTAGGGGCTTAAAATGACAAATAGACAAACTTCAGGGACTAATCTTGACAAAGTCCTAAAGTTTAGGGACGCTGGGCGTTACAGTCTCCCCTCCTTTAGGAGATTTCATCCCCGAAATCTTAGATGAAGACTGCTCGAAGAGCTGTGGATATTTGGCTTTCATATCACTTTTCAACTCCCAAGTGAATTCGGCACCACGCTTTCCTTCCCATCGAACCTTAACAATGGGAATTTTGCTGCGCCTTAGACGCTTAACAGCTTGATCCATGATTTCGACCGGTTTCTCCACAAATTGAACAGTTTCATTTATTTGCAAGTCCTCAAGGGGAACCTGAAGTTTCTCGTCGGCTAGGCATTTACGAAGATTGGACACGTGGAACACCGGGTGCACATTGTTTAGTTCTTGTGGCAAGTCGAGTCTGTAGGCCACCTTGCCAATCCTTTCAAGTATCACGAAAGGACCCACATAGCGAGGAGCGAGCTTTCCCTTTTTACCAAAACGAACTACTCCCTTCCAGGGAGACACCTTGAGTAGCACTCGGTCACCAACAGCAAATTCCAGAGGCTTGCGCCTTTTATTAGCATAGCTCTTTTGTCTGCTCCTAGCCTTGATCAAGTTATCACGGATTTGAAGAATCTTATCCGTTGTTTCTTGAATAATCTCAGGGCCAGTGAACTGCTTTTCCCCAACCTCATGCCAGCTGAGGGGAGATCGGCATTTTCGTCCATACAAAGCTTCAAAAGGAGCCATTTGAATACTGGAATGATAGCTATTGTTGTACGAGAATTCTATCAATGGTAAGTGTACATCCCAGTTACCACCAAAGTCGATGACACAAGAACGGAGCATGTCCTCTAGGGTTTGAATAGTACGTTCGGTCTGTCCATCCGTCTGAGGATGAAAGGCCGTGTTAAGATTCAAGTGCGAACCCATCGCGGACTGAAATGTTTGCCAAAGACGTGAAGTAAAACGACCATCACAGTCAGAGATTATGTCAAGGGGAATGCCATGACGGCATATAATCTCATCGGTATAGATCCTAGCAAGTTTCTCCACTTTATAATCTTCACGAATAGGAAGAAAGTGGGCTGATTTAGTCAGGCGGTCAATAATCACCCAAATACTATCATGACCGGCGGTTGTACGGGGTAACTTGGTAATAAAATCCATAGCAAGACTATCCCATTTCCAAACGGGGATTTTAGGTTGCTCTAAAAGTCCGGAGGGACGCTGATGTTCAGCTTTCACCTTCAGACAGGTGAGGCATTTCGATACATACACAGCAATGTCCCTCTTCATGCCAGGCCACCAATAAGTCATACGCAGATCCTGGTACATCTTATCAGCGCCTGGATGAATAGAGTACCGGGATTTGTGAGCCTCCTTCATAATGAGCTCACGGAGATTATCGCGATCTGGCACCCAGATGCGATTTAGGTAATACTGCAGTCTGTTAGGTTTACTCTCAAGCTGGTCCATTCGGGCGCCGTGAATTTCTTCTTCTGGACTTCCTTCATTAGCTGATGAATACTGAGTGTCGCGAATACTAGCATGGACGTCATTAGAGATACGAATAGCATTCACATGAGTCTTACGACTGAGAGCATCAGCCACTACGTTCGCTTTGCCAGGATAGTAGCGAATTTCGCAGTCGTAGTCGTTAAGCAATTCCACCCAACGTCTCTGTCGCATGTTCAGCTCTTTTTGGTCAAAGATATGTTGAAGACTTCTATGGGTCAGTGAAAATCACGCACTTAGTACCATACAAGTAGTGTCACCATATCTTTAACGTAAACACAACTGCTCCAAGCTCCAGATCGTGAGTAGTGTAGTTTTTCTCATGCACTTTGAGTTGGCGAGAGGCGTATGCAATGACCTTGTCCCGCTGCATGAGCACGCAGCCCAAACCTCGGTTTGAGGCATCACAATATACCACAAAGTCGTCATTCCCATCGGGTAAGGTTAAAACAGGAGCATTACACAAAAGGTTCTTAAGGGTCTGAAAGGATTCCTCTTGTTCAGGACCCCAAACAAAAGGTTTCTCCTTTTGGGTTAGAGTGGTAAGGGGAACAACGATTTTAGAAAAATCTGCGATGAATCGGCGGTAATAACCCGCCAATCCCAAGAAGGAACGTATTTCGGATACAGACTTACGCGTAATCCAATTCTTCACTGCCTCGATCTTAGAAGGGTCAACATGAATACCTCGACTACTAACAATATGACCAAGAAACTGCACTTCATCAATCCAAAACTCACACTTAGAAAATTTAGCAAACAGACGTTCACCACGTAAAAGTTCGAGCATAAGACGAAGATGTCGAGCATGATCTGCCTTTGACTTAGAATAAATGAGGATATCATCAATAAAGACTATAACAAAACGGTCCAAATAGGGTTTACAAGCACGATTCATAAGGTCCATGAACACTGCAGGTGCGTTGGTCAAGCCAAATGGCAAGACTACGAACTCGTAGTGCCCATATCGAGTGCGAAACGCAGTCTTAGGAATATCATCTTTGAGAACACGCAACTGATGATATCCGGATCGAAGATCGATCTTAGAGAAGCAGGACGCTCCTTGTAGTTAGTTGAACAAATCATCAATACGAGGTAACGGGTAACGATTCTTCACAGTTAGCTTGTTAAGTTCACGGTAGTCGATGCACATACGAAAAGAACCATCTTTCTTCTTGACAAATAAAACGGGAGCACCCCACGGGGAGGTACTAGGATGAATAAAGCCCTTGTCGAGTAATTCCTGTAGTTAGCTAGATAACTCTTGCATCTCGGGAGGTGCAAGACGATAGGGAGCCCTGGCGACAGGAGTCGCGCCAGGTATGAGATCAATACGAAAGTCGACGGATCTAGGAGGAGGAAGACCAGGTAAATCCTGGGGAAAGACATCAGGGAAATCACACACAACCGGAACATCATTTATGTTCTTCCCCTTGCCCTTTTGTTCCACCACGTGGGCCAAGAAGGCAGGGTTCCGTTTACGTAAACTTCTGCTCGCCTGTGTGCATGACATCAGCCTCAGTCCTTTTGAAGGTCGGTCTCCATAGACATTCAAAACATCACCAGATGACAGAGGAAGACGAACAAGCTTATCATGACAAACAATCTCGGCATGGTTCTTACGCAACCAATCCATACCGATAATGATATCAAAACTTCCCAAATGCATGGGTATGAGATCAATAGAGAATACGTGATCGTTAAGAGTCAGGGAACAATCACGCACAATAAAATTAACAAGAATCGACTTACCATTGGCGACCTCAACAGAGAACGACTCTGGTAACTTAGAGCATGTACAATTTATCAAAGACTCAAATTCCCCGGACACAAAGCTTTTATCGGCACCAGTATCAAATAGGATTGAAGCATAAAGGTTATTAATGAGAAACATACCATTCACCACGTCATTGTTGTTACGAGCCTGATTAGCATTGAGATTGAATGCTCATCCACGAGCGGCTGCTTGTTGGTCTTGGTTCAGCTGAGGGCAATGATTACGAAGATGCGTAGTATATCCACACTGGAAGCATGCACGAACAGCATTAACCGGCTTAGGGTTCTACAGAGGAGCTGGAGGTGCTGGTAAAGCTGCCTGGGCTGGGGCTTGCTGAGTGATGTGTGTGAAGTGTCGTATAGTTTTTAATGTATATTTTAAGCTCTTTAACACTTTTTAGCCAAGTTTTAAATTTATAAAACACGATATTTACTAACACTAAACACACATATGGGCAAGTGCACCCATCGTGAGCGTAGTATAGTGTTGGTAAGATACCGAGGTCGTCCAAGGACACAAGAGCTTTTAATACCGGTTTATCCTCAACGTCTAATCAAATCAAAAGTTAGAAAAATGTTTTTAAACTAGAAAATAAAAACTAACTAAAATGCTGAAAAATAAAATAAAAATAAAAACAGAGAGACAAGATGAATCACTTGGATCCGACTCGTGTTTAGTGTAACCATTGATTATTTCCGCACTTTTGCACTTTTTAAGAGATTATCTTAGTTATTGTAGTAGGCCCCTCTTTTGAAGGTGACGTTACCCTCAACCCAGTAGTTTGAGTTAGCAAGGATACAATCCTAAAGGGTTAGATTATTGAAAGATAATTAATTAAGTTATTAATGCATAATGTGTTAGGCCCCTCTTTTGAAGGTGACGTTACCCTCGGCTAAGTAGTCTGAGTCAGCAGGGATACAGTCCTAAGTAGCCGGTTAAAGTTTTAATAGTAGCTTACATATGAGGGGATCAAAGAGTTTGGACCCCCGCCATCCAATACCGGTGGGTATTGAAGGAGGTCCTACTAAATTTGACCCAGGTCCTTGCAGGATCTATACACTGAACAAGGCAAGACTCTTACCAAACCATTCCCTTAACCCCCGACCAGGTAGCCAACATATCTCCATATAGACCGTGGAGATATGAATGGTGAAAATCTTTTATTTTATATAGACAGTAAAATAATGCCAAGACACCACGGACAAATGATAAGGAATATTCACCTTCAACATAAGAAACTAGTTATTAAAGTCATTAATACATAGCCAAATAAAAAGTGCGAAAAGATTAAAAATAAAAAGTATTACACTAGACACTTGTCTTCACCAAGTGATGTAAGAGACTTAGGCAAACATGGCCTTTGATTGTCAAGAACTCTTACGATCAATCTTGGATCCCGAGACTACTCACACACTCTATGATGGATGATGGATGATGGTGGTGGATAATGGTGTGTGGTGGTGGTGGAGTGTGGGTGAAGTGTGAGAGAGGTGGTTTGCTAAGGGATGGTTTGCAAATGAGCCAAGCACCCCTATTTATAGGCTGAACAGAGACTCGGGCACCGCCCCGTGTCCATTAGGTACTGCCCCGTGTCCACCTTCCTTCTCTTTCTTCATTAATTGCAGTTTGTCTGCATTAGTTGACCACGCCCCCGTGTCCGCTGGGCACGCCCCCGTGTGCAGAAGCGAATCTGTACTATCAAGATTTCCCCAGATTCTGCGAATCTTAGAGTTGACCACGGCCCCGTGTCCGCTGGGCACGCCCCTATGGTGGGTGATAGATGCTTCTACAGCTTTGTCTTTTCTGCAAACACTTGGGCACGCCCCCGTGCTCATTGAGCATGGGGCGTGTTCAGCCTTCTGTTCTCTTGTTTTGCTTGGGAAGATGCTGTCGGGGAGGCCGGGCATGCCACGTTTGTTCCTTTTCTTGTATTTATGTTAGATTTAGCTGCCTTTTTGCTTCTTTTGTTCATTTGAGCTTATTTAATCCTGAAAATACAAAAGGAAGACAAAAACACACTTTTTCCAACATTAGTACTAAAAAAGGGTTAGTTTTATGCCACAAATGATGTAATTTATATGTTGCATTTTGTGCACATCACTGAGCTTGCTGAGCTGGGTTACCTTGGCGACAGTAGGGAGTCGTGTGACCATAGCGGTTGCAGTTGGTGCACAAACGACATGCATAAGAAGTAGGGTGATGGAAGTTGCAAGTTGTACACTTGGGATAAGCCCAGTGTATTGTTTCTTCGCTTTAGGAGCAGCAGGGTTAGCAGCAGCACGAGTAGGAGCAGGTTTTGCAGCATGGCTAGCAGTAGGGACAGTAGCATTACATCCCGAACCCTGAGATTTCCTCTTCTTGTTCTTGCTGCCACTTGTGTCACACCCTGACCACGTAAAACAACAAAGCGTGGCGGAAACGTCGGGGGTGTTGTAACAGAATTATCGTTTCATAACCATGGATACAAAAGTGTTTCGTTTTATTGATAATATTAAACATTAACATTGTTTTAACACATAACAAACAAGTTTTATATCGACTATCATTGTTTTATGTCACTAAGGCCTCGTCCAGATCCTATGTGATGCATGCATCCTAGGACGTCAATCAAGCAACAACACCTGAAACATATGTAAAAACAAAGTCAGCAAAGAAATGCTGGCGAGTACATAGGTTTTATAAGAGTATCGGAATCATGGCTTGTTTACATATATTGCAATAACTCGAAAACCTTGTTTTTAAAAAGTGTATAATATTGCAACATGATTAACCAACTTAAATCAAGATGGTTATAATTTATAAAATTTCGTAGCCATGATTCTTAACCCAAAAGCTTTTTGTTTTTAGAAAACCATCTTGTAAAACATCTCGTATAAACTCGTTAATAAAACTCGTATATTATTTCGAAAACATCGTTGAGTGACATCGTTTCAATATCGTTTACCCAAGTGAACTAAATAACGCCACAGTATGTAATATGTTGAAAACACTTATATATAAGAAGTACCAGCGGCGTATCTACCATGTTTTCACCACATTACACCCGTCCCATTATCTAAACACTAGCCCAGAAGCCAATCGTTTACCCAAATCGTTTAACATCGTTTCCAAATCGTTCCCAGATCGTTCCCAAATCGTTTCCAAATCGTTCCGAAATCATTTACACGTTTAGATCGTTTAAATCGTCCTCGTTTTAATTGTGAAAACTTATATATATGGTCGTCTCGTTAATAACATTCAAACCTTTGTGACTCGTTCATCGTTCAACTCGTTCTTGTATTAACAAACCTCCAAAGGGTAAGTTAACAATCATCAGATTCAGTCGTTACCCACAACACCCACACATAACCATGGGTATAGTGTAATAACGGGATTTGTCATATCCTATGGTACCATAACCTAATACTGGTCAGCTTGATCAATGCTAATGAATGTCGTTCGTTATGTAACTACAACCAACAAGTTCGTTCACAATATCGAAATCGTTAATAGATTAGTATAAATCGTTCTATTCGTTTTTGAATTCATCGTTTAAACCTTGAAAACATTTTGTACATATCAATCACCCCAAAACAATTGAAAGTTGTAAAATAGGGGAACTATGTACTCACATAGTTACCACAAAACATGTAAAAAGAGGGGATCTATGTACTCACATGTAGTGCATGGTATCCTCAATCAATAGTACTTCAACAAACTCGAGTAAACCAGAGAAATCAAGTAGCTCCTAGTAATTTAATCGCTAGTCAAACAATAGACGCCTTAATCGGAAGATCGGACAGAATGAGGTCTTGTAAACCAAATGAGTGTTGGAACTCATGTGATATGGTTTAACAAAGCCTATATTCTAAATCGGAACCTAACCTAAGTGCTTTCGACCCATCGCGACCCATTAAGGTAGCTTATGCTACTTTAACGCGTCGTGCGCGCAAATGCGCGTTCAAGACGTCTAACTAGTCCTATGACAAGTATTATATGCCTATACAAGTTTAATCATGATGTATAATCAGTTATGTGACAAAAGTTTAGGTTACATATGCTTAATTACCAATTATGCATGAAAAGGGCATTTTGGTCATTTACTTAAGGCATATAAACGACTTATCATACAACTATCTAAACTAAGCAACCATAAGGTATAACCTCGAAAGGTTATTCCCTATGCAACTATGGTCACTAACCATGTTTGGTCAGATCCTAATGATCGACCAAACGGGTCGTGTTCAAAAGTCTAAGCGGGTGTTTAGTCCGCTTGACTTACGACTCTACACAAGCACTAAACTAAAAAGTGACGAGCTAAGCATGTTAAAACATGCTTAACTAAGTTAGAAAACAAGTTTGGTATCAAAACAAATGGTTTTGATACCCACAAGTAGTTTGGTTACAAAATACGTAAGAATACGTATTTTGGCCGAAACTACGACTCGTCACTGAGCCTAGATAACGTGGTAATCAGTAGGTATAGTCACAAGGGACTATAACCATCGTGATTACGCTCACGTTATGAAGTTCAAACAAACTTCGCATTGACCAAAAACTGGTCAATGCAGAAAGTCAAACGCAGTTTGACTTTAACGCTAAAACGAATGAAAAGAACGAAAGAACACTTACAGAAGGTCCCTGCAAGTTTTGATTCCGATTTTTCTCTAAGGTAGGAAGCATATACTTCCACTTAGAGAGCATAAATCAGATTTCAAATTGTGGGTTTTGAAGTGAAATGGATGGGGTATATATAGGATTTCTAGAACCGTTAAGATCGTTCTTCGAAAACTGAGCTTTGATCTGGACCTTACATGTGTGCCCATGGTTTTCTAAAACCATGGGAGCCCCTAATATGGACTATGTTCATTGAATACCAGCCCATGGTTTTGCAAAACCATGGGTGAAAACCATCACACTTCAAAATGGACTAGGTTCATTGAATCTGCCAGAAATTTCAAAAATGGTCCCTGCACTTGTAAAACTTGATTTTTTTGGCACTTTTAAGCCCCTTTAACCCCATTTCAAGGCTCTAAAATAAAGTTAAAGTATAGGGAACTTAAAATATGCTCAAAAACATCTCGGATGTCGGTTCGTTTGGTCGTACGGTTGCGTTATTCGCTTAATTACGACGGAAGTCGTAACGAACGCAAAAACGATCCAAATTAAGCGACGAATGGAATTTTATCATGCCAAACACTAAAATAAAATATTTTAATGCTTACATAAATTTTTGGATGTCCGAATGTATTCAGAACGTAAGTTATGTGTGAAAATGCAAACTTATGCACTTTTTGACGCTTTTAGTCCCTAAATGAGCATAAAGTTTATTTTAGCTCACCGAACTCCTCAAAGCCTATTTCTAAGCTATGTAAAGGATATTTAGGGTATGTTTAACTTATGGTCATGTTTCGGAATGTTCGTTACAGTTCAAATCGGCATAGTTTCGCAGTTTGACACAAATAGTCCCTGCGATCGAACAAGCTTGGTTTCAACACACCAACCCATTCAAAACTTATTTCTAAGTTATGTGGAGGTTATTTAAGGTATGTTTAGCCTATGTCACTATTCTGGAGTGTTTGCCGCGTTATACTGACTGCGTTTACGCACCAGTTTGCGTATAACCTTCCAGAACGAGATTTAAAGCTTGCAATCGGAATCGAATCGTATTGAAAAAAATCACCAACACAAATACACACATAGAACACCAAAACACATATAATAACACCAAAGCACATTGTTTCATTAATAATCATCATTGTTTTACATCGTACATCAATTACCGAACACAGTTGTCACAGTCTCCCCTACTTTAGGAAATTTCATCCCGAAATTTTAACTAGAGGAAGCTTGTGAAAACAAATGCGGGTATTCCGTCTTCATCTGGTCCTCACGTTCCCAAGTAAACTCTGGGCCACGTTTGGATTCCCAGCGAACTTTAACCAAATGAATTCGTTTGTTCTTCAACTGTTTGTATGTACGTTCCACTATCTCCACAGGTTTCTCGACAAAGTGCATCGTTTCATCGATTCGAATCTCGTCGAGAGGAATGTGTAGATCAGCGTCAACTAAACATTTTTGCAGATTGGACACGTGAAAAGTCGGGTGAATATTTCCAAGCTCTGGAGGTAGCTCTAGACGATAGGCAACCTTTCCAATTCTTTCCACAATCTTAAATGGCCCCACATATCGAGGTGCAAGTTTTCCTTTCTTTCCAAATCTCACGACTCCCTTCCAAGGTGAACCTTGAGTAGGACACGGTCTCCGACTTGAAATTCTAAGGGCTTGCGTCCCAAATCCGCATATCTCTTTTGATGGTTTCGAGCTGTCACAAGATTATCGCGGATTTTCTTGATTTTGTCTGTTGTTTCCAGAACGAGCTCAGGTCCAGTAAGCTAAGCTTCACCGGTCCTCGTTCCAACAGATAGGTGAACGACATTTTCGACCGTAGAGAGCTTCGAATGGTGCCATATTGATGCTAGTATGATAACTATTGTTGTAAGAGAACTCGATCAGCGGCAGATGAGAATTCCAATTACCACCAAAGTCTATCACACATGCTCTAAGCATATCCTCCAAAGTTTGAATCGTTCTCTCAGATTGGCCATCTGTTTGGGGATGATAAGCAGTGCTTAGATTCAGTTGGGTTCCCAAAGCAGATTGCATGGCCTTCCAAAAATGAGATGAAAATCGAGCATCACGATCAGAGATGATATCTAAAGGAACACCATGTCGTGATACAATCTCGTCTACATAGATCTTGGCAAGCTTTTCAGCAGAGAAATCCTCATGGATTGGTAAGAAGTGAGCAGATTTCGTCAAGCGATCGACAACAACCCAAATAGCATCATGACCTTTAAACGTACGCGGTAACTTAGTGATGAGATCCATTGCAATGTTCTCACCACTTCCAAACCGGTATCTCTGGTTGTACAAGCAAACCAGAAGGTCGTTGATGTTCGGCCTTGACTTTGAGACAAGTTAGGCATTTCGATACATACAAGGCAACATCCTTCTTCATACCAGGCCACCAGCAATGAGTATGAAGATCCTTGTACATTTTATCAGCACCAGGATGGATAGAATATCGAGACTTATGAGATTCGTCCATTACCAAGGTGCGAAGATCGTCTTGTTTCGGAATCCACAATCGATCTTAAAATAGAGCAAACCATCGTCTTTCGCTTCGAGCTTAAGCTCAAGTTGACGTGGTAATTCCATACCCATCAAATTTTGTGAAACACAAAATTGCTGAGCTTGAAGAACACGAGATTGAAGATCAGATAGAGTTCGAACAGAATGAAGCTTGACTCGTTCTTTTTCGACTAAGCGCATTAGCTACGACATTCGCCTTACCAGGATGGTAGCGAATCTCGCAATCATAGTCGTTCAAGAGTTCAACCCAACGTCGTTGCCTCATATTCAGCTCTTTCTGATTAAGAATATGCTGGAGACTTTTGTGGTCTGTGAAAACCCTACACTTTGTTCCATAGAGGTAGTGTCTCCAGATTTTAAGTGCGAAAACCACAGCTCCTAACTCAAGATCATGAGTTGTATAGTTCTTCTCATGAACTTTCAATTGTCTAGATGCATATGCTATAACTTTACCTCGTTGCATAAGGACGCAACCAAGACCTAAGTTGGACGCATCGCAATAGACAACGAAATCATTGCTTCCCTCGGGCAGAGATAGAACAGGAGCATTACATAACTTGTGCTTTAGCGTTTAGAACCCTTCTTCTTGCTTGGGTCCCCACTCGAAAGGCTTATTCTTCTGAGTCAAAGCAGTGAATGGAACCGCAATCTTCGAGAAATTTGAAATGAATCGACGATAATAACCAGCAAGACCAAGAAAAGATCGAATCTCTGTAGGCGTCGTCGGTGTATTCCAATCCTTAATAGCAGCAATCTTGGATGGATCCACATGAATACCCTGCTCATTGACTATGTGACCCAAGAATTGAACTTCTTTAAGCCAGAATTCACACTTGGAGAATTTAGCAAAAAGTTGTTCCTTCTTCAGGAGTTCCAATGTTAAGCGAAGGTGTTGCTCGTGCTCTGCTCGAGATTTTGAATAAATGAGAATATCGTCGATGAACACAATAATGAACTTATCCAAATAAGGTTTGCAGACCCTATTCATTAATTCCATAAAGATAGCTGGAGCATTCGTCAAACCAAAAGGCATGACAGTGAACTCGTAATGCCCTTCTCTTGTGCGGAAAGCAGTTTTGGGAATATCTTCTTCGAGAACACGAAGTTGATGATACCCAGAACGCATATCGATCTTGGAAAAGCATGAAGCACCCTGCAGCTGGTCGAAAAGATCATCAATTCGAGGTAGGGGATATCGATTTTTGATGGTGAGCTTCTTAAGCTCACGATAATCGATACACATTCGAAAAGATCCATTTTCTTTTTCACGAAGAGGACAGGAGCTCCCCAAGGTGAAAAGCTCGGTCGGATGAATCCTTTATCAGATAACTCTTGAAGCTGTTTCGATAGCTCTTGCATCTCCGACGGTGCAAGACGATAAGGTGCTTTTGCAATCGGGTTGGCATTGGGTATAAGGTCAATATGAAACTCGACTTGACGAACTGGAGGCAAACCAGGCAGTTCATCAGGAAACACCTCCGGATAATCCCGAACAATCAGATTGTCCTGAATACTCTTGCTCTTGTCTTTCTCCTCGGTGACATGTGCCAGAAAAGCAACATATCCTTTTCGCAAATATCTTTGGGCTTCCATACACGACATAAGCTTCAGACCATCTGGTGGTTTTTCGCCACGAACTTCCAGAACATCGCCAGAAGACAAAGGAATACGAACGATCTTATCGAAACAAACCACCTCAGCGTGGTGTTTGGTTAACCAATCCATACCAATGATAATATCGAAACTCCCAAGTTGCATCGGTGTGAGGTCAATAGGAAAAAGATGGTTATCGAGGTTCAACTGACAATTACGAATAATAGAATCGAGAATAAGAGGTTTACCAGTGGCAACTTCAATAGATAATGGTTTCCTCAGTTTAGTTCTAGGTATCGCAAGCAAAGGCTCAAATGACAATGAAACAAAACTTCTATCGGCACCAGAATCGAAAAGAATAGATGCAGGTTGATTGTTAACAAGAAACGTACCATTGACAACCTCGTTGTTAGCCCTCGCTTCGTTTGCATTCAAATTGTACGCTCGCCCATGAGGGGGATTCACATTAACATTGACGTTCGCATTCGGGTTTGCGTTAGCATTCGCGTTTGCATTCACCAGTCTCGGACAGTTGTTGCGGAAGTGACCATACTCTCCATAATTAAAACATGAACCCGGTGGGAATCTCACAGCATTCCCCTGACCCGGAGCTGGAACCTGAGCAACCTGATTATGTCCCAAACGACAAACATTGGCCAAATGCCCAAGTTTACCACACGTCGTACATTGCCTGCAAGCTTGTTGTGCAACGTGATGACCGTTGCAACGAGCACAATGAGGTGCGGTACCAGCATACGCTTTCTTTGCAGGCGGCTGAGCCGGTGGGTTTTGCGGGTTCTGAGCAGTCTGTGCTGTAACAGCAAAATTATAGGCACCCTTTCGCTTCCTCGATTTCTTCGACATCTCTCCTTCCTTACCCTTACCCTTTTTCTTGTCCTTCCCTAAATCAGTCGCCTTCTTTTTATCACCCTTGCGGGTGAGTTTACCCTTCCTGACTTGAGTCTCAGTCAGGGTAGCAGACAACTCGATTGCTTGACGAATGGTAGTAGGATTAACACCGGTCACAATCTCCATAATAGAATCGGGTAACCCATCGATATATCTCTCGATAGCTTTCTCCAGAGGGGTAACCATGGTGGGACACAATAGACTGAGTTCTTTAAAACGATCCGTGTACGCACGGTGTTCAGCCCCATCATGCTTTAAATCGTCAAACTCTCGCTCCAAAGCCCGAGTTTCGTGACGGGGACAAAACTCCTTCATCATGAGAGCCCGAAGCTCTTCCCATGTTTGTGCCAACGCCACTTCGGCACCCCTGTCGCGCATAATACCATTCCACCAGGTAAGCGCTCGCTTCTCAAACACGCTCGAAGCAAATTCAACCTTACGCGCATTCGGACACTGCACATGTCTGAATGTGCTCTCGATACTCTCAAACCACTGCAGGAGCACAGTTGCTCCTTGCGACCCAGAAAACTTAAGCGGCTTCGCAGTATTGAAGCTCTTAAAGTTACATGGTGCATTGTTGTTGTTATTATTGTTGTTGTATATCTCGTGGACTTGGGTCACAACGCCGGGAAGCACAGCAGCCACTTGCTGAGAGACCAGGGCTGCGATTTCTTCAATAGTGAAAGATTGTGCTTCACGTCGAGGAGGCATTGTCTAACAAGGAAACAGAGGAAATAAGTGAGGTTGAAAAGCAAAAGAGGTATCGACAAAATGCAAGAGAGGCGATCATTCGTTCGTTACCTCGAACAAACAAATGACACGCAGAGACTAATCAAAGTAAATAGGTCAAAAATAATGTATCGCGAAGACATGCTCGCCTATAAGTGAACACTCACCCCAAGAGTTCCCAGGTAAGAGTGACTGGTCCGATTATGTGGATTTGTACGAACACTCTAGCCTTAGACAGAAAACCCAGGGTACAGGCATTCACTCTTCTAGTTTGCACGTGTTCACATTATTTAGACCCAAACTTTGATGAGATTTTGAAAACTTAAAGGGTTCAAAACCATATAATAGAGGGTTCAAAACCTAGTAATCAATCATCCTAGAACAGATGATTAGTTTTCGAAGCGGGTTTGAAAATTGTGTTCTCGTTGGGGTTATCACCTAAGAATAGGTGACGATTTTGTTTTAAAAAAATCTAAACGCAAATAAACTTGCGTTGGGGTCCTAGAAGTTATAGTCTAGGTCAAAGAATTACTAATAACCTAATTCCCTATAACCATTGGCTCTGATACCAACTCTTCTGTCACACCCCGACCACGTAAAACAACAAAGCGTGGCGGAAACGTCGGGGGGTGTTGTAACAGAATTATCGTTTCATAACCATGGATACAAAAGTGTTTCGTTTTATTGATAATATTAAATACTAACATTGTTTTAACAAATAACAAACAAGTTTTATATCGACTATCATTGTTTTATGTCACTAAGGCCTCGTCCAGATCCTATGTGATGCATGCATCCTAGAACGTCAATCAAGCAATAACACCTGAAACATATGTAAAAACAAAGTCAGCAAAGAAATGCTGGCGAGTACATAGGTTTTATAAGAGTATCGGAATCATGGCTTGTTTACATATATTGCAATAACTCGAAAACCTTGTTTTTAAAAAGTGTATAATATTGCAACATGATTAACCAACTCAAATCAAGATGGTTATAATTTATAAAATTTCGTAGCCATGATTCTTAACCCAAAAGCTTTTTGTTTTTAGAAAACCATCTTGTAAAACATCTCGTATAAACTCGTTAATAAAACTCGTATATTATTTCGAAAACATCGTTGAGTGACATCGTTTCAATATCGTTTACCCAAGTGAACTAAATAACGCCACAGTATGTAATATGTTGAAAACACTTATATATAAGAAGTACCAGCGGCGTATCTACCATGTTTTCACCACATTACACCCGTCCTGTTATCTAAACACTAGCCCAGAAGCCAATCGTTTACCCAAATCGTTTAACATCGTTTCCAAATCGTTTCCAGATCGTTCCCAGATCGTTCCCAAATCGTTTCCAAATCGTTCCGAAATCGTTTACTCGTTTAGATCGTTTAAATCGTCCTCGTTTTAATTGTGAATACTTATATATATGGTCGTCTCGTTAATAACATTCAAACCTTTGTGACTCGTTCATCGTTCAACTCGTTCTTGTTAGGATCGGAGGCTCTCATGATTGTGTTTGTTTGTATGTTTGGAATGATTTGTAAATATGAAAACATGTAAAGTGCAGCGGAAATGAAAACAAACTTTGTAAACACAATCAAATGGAGAAAATAGTTTGATAAACAATTGCTTCTCATAGAGTCAAAAGATTTACAAATCAAAGCAAAAGATTACAGATATGCTTACAAACTAAACTCCCCCTCAGCCTGATGCCCCAAGGTTGGTTGCACACAAGATGAAAGGATTAGACATGAGGAGAAGAACTCGCTCAGTCAATCAAATGTAACAGTACAGGGTACTGTTACATTTATAGGCAAACCAAACCACTGAGGTATCTCAGCTGACGTCACCATGAAAGCGACGTCTAACAGCCTAACAACCTGTATCTACTGTCCTTACACAAACACTGCTAACCTAACCACTGACTATACATAAAACAAACAATTTACTAAACAGCTGCTCTCCATTTATGTCAGTGCTTTACTCAAGGTTGATCAGTCCTTGACTAGGCAGTGCTTTATCATCAGTAGATAGGACCAGCAGTGTTGGATACTTCAGGGTTTTCATCAGCAGTTGAAAGGACAGCAGCAGTTGAATATGAGCAGCAGATAGAGACCATCAGTTGTTATAAATCACTTTCAAGGGGAGAGCAAAGTGTAAACTGCTGCTTATTGTGAATCCACTGTTGTGATCTGGTTTTGGCTTTACATTATCTGTTCCTCTGGTAGGGTTCAATCCCAACAATCTCCCCCTGGAACAGATAATGCCAAAACCTGTCATTATTCTGGATCTTTATTCCTCATCAGAAGTTCCCTTGCATGTCTTTTAGATTCTTCTTCAAATTCCTTGGAACTTGTGTCATCTTCATCCCTGCACAGTGTAAGCTCAAGGAGATCTAGTTGATCTTCAACACCCAGGCCTAGTGCTTGATTCCTTGATATATGCCTCACTTCTCCATTGGTTCTGACCAGAGTCAATACATGGGTCTTTTGATCAGAGAGCCACTTTAGTATTTTTAAACCAAATGGGTTTCTTGGGAGAGATTTATTTCCAGATGAGCTGAATGCATTTGGCCTTGAGAAAAACTGTAAAGCAGTATCTTGAACTTCAGACATTCTTTTAAAGGCTTCTTCTATGACTTTGTTTGCTGCAGCTATATCTACTGCAACTTCTTTGTCAAGCAGCTCTTGTTTCTGTTGTTGATCAAGCTCATTGTCTGTGATATCTGCTGATGATGGTTTGCTTACTACTTTAACCCTTTTGGTAAGGTCTTGTAGTTTTGCTAAGTTTTCTTTATCTGAAGCCAATTTCTTGGTAGCTTCTTCAATCAGATCATCTTCTTTATGCCTTTCTTCTCCAACAGTCAGCATTTCCTTCCTTTCTTTTCTCAACCTTGTAACAAAGGCTTCTGCTGTGCTGATCTGTGTTTCAAAGGTCTTGACCTGTTCCTTTAGCTTTTTGTAGTCAGACTTTTTAGGAGTGTCCCTCCTTTTCCTAAGTCTTTCATAAGCTTCGTCTGTTTGCTGCTTGGTCCATTTTGCTATGGAACTTGCAGAATCCACTCTTGCATCTACCAACTCCTGCTTCTTTCTCTTGTATTCAGAAATAAGATCAGCTATGAGCTTCCTGTATTTATTCCAATTTGGAGCTGTCTTCTTCTTTCTTGGATCATTGTTAACCTTTTCAATTCTTTTTGCCTCATGCTTTAATGCAATTATTGGCCAATCTTTGAAATCTGTTTCTTCAGCAGGATAGAACTTCTCTTTCATTATGTATGCAAGATATTCCTTCCTCAATTCATTTCGTTGATCTGCTTCAGGAGATATGCTTGACATTTCCTTGTTCAAATCACTTGCATATTCTTTTATTTGTTTAACCTTGTTGAGCAGGAATTCTCTTCTTTTCAAAATAGCTTCATTGCCTTGATTCTTGCATTCAATTTTGGCTCTTATCCTTGCTTGTCTTACTTTCATTTCAAGATATTCATCCATGTCTTCTGGAATTATGAAACCTATGAGAGAAGGAAATTTCCTTTTTGAAGGATCATCTTCAGTGTAAAATTGTTTCATCTCATTTTTCACAGCTTCTAATTCCAGTGGATTCTTAGCAGCAACAGGATCATACTTTTCATCAGTGTCCTGAGTTGTTTCTCTTTTTCGTTTGTAAAGCTTAGGAGGTTGTGATGCAAGACTGGTGGAAACAGTGGAAGATGACTGACTAACAGCTATT
>JARYGA010054594.1:0-29077 GCA_030545235.1 Helianthus tuberosus | reverse complement strand
TTTAACGCGTCGTTCGCGTGAAACGCGTTTGGACCGCCTAACTAGCCCTATGACAAGTGTTATATGCCTAAACATATTACATAATCAGTTATGTGACAAAGGTTTAGGTTACATATGCTTAATTACCAATTATACATGAAAATGGTATTCTGGTAATTTACCTAAGGCATATAAACTACCTATCATACAACTACTTAAACGATGTGACCATAGGGTATAACCTCGGAAGGTTATTCCCTACCTACTATGGTCACCTAATGTGTTTGGTCGGATCCTAATGATCGACCAAACTGGGTCGGGTTCGAGGGTATAGGCGATTTATCAGATCGCCTACCCTACGACCCTAGACAACGTGGTAATCAGTGGGCATAGTCCCAAGGGACTATGACCAACGTGATTACACTCACGTTGCGAAGTTCAAACGAACTTCGGATTGACCATTACTGGTCAACGCTGAAAGTCAAACAAAGTTTGACTTTCTGACTCGAAAAGCAGTAAAAATAAGGAAAAGAACGAAAGAATACTTACGAAGGGTCCCCGAATGCTAATCCCGATCCAAGAACTCAGGTATGAAACAATGGTTTCAACTTAGAGCTCTCAAATCAGAATTCTTGTAAGAAATGAGGTTGGGGTGGATGGGTATTTATAGGAATACCCGAACCGTTAGGATCGCTTGTCGAATATCGTGCCTTAATCGTATCCGTACATGTGTTGCAAAGTTATGGTGTTTAGGTGCTTAAATTCCATCCATACATGTGTTGCAAAGTTATGGTGTTTAGGTGCTTAAATTCCATCCATACATGTGTTGCAAGGTTATGGTGCCTAAGTTCCATCCTTATCCGCTGACTAAGCAAGTTTAGAATGTGTGGTTGTGAATTAAACAACGGCTAATACATCGAATCTGGTCCCGAATGCGAAAAACTGAGTTTCTGCATGTTTTCTGCCCAGAATAGGCAGTCGCGTAGCGCGACTGGTAAAGCCTATAGGGCTCGCGCTACGCTAGCATGCACCAGCTTCAGAAAAGTTTCAAAATTGACAGTTTTGGTCCCTGTGGTGTTTTAAGGCCTTTTTCGATGCGTTTGAACCCCGTTAACCTCATTTCAAGGCTCTAAAATGAAGTTAAAGTATAGGGAACTCAAAACATACTCAAAAATATGCCGGATGATGGTTCGTTTGGTCGTACGAACGCGATGTTCGCTTAATTACGACGGAATGCGCACAAGCGCGAAAAACGATCCAAATGACGCGACGAATGGATTTTTCTTATGGCGAACACTAAAATAAATTATTTTAGTGCTTACATAAATTTTTGGAAGTCCGGATGTATTCAGAACGTAAGTTATGCGTAAAAATGCAAACTTGTGCACTTTTTGACGCTTTTAGTCCCTGAATGACACAAAAGTTTATTTTAGCATACCGAACACCTCAAAGCCTATTTCTAAGCTATGTAAAGGATATTTATGGTATGTTTAACTTATGGTCATGTTCCGGAATGTCTGTTACAGTTCAAATTGACATACTTTCGCAGTTTGTCAACTTTAGTCCCTGTAAGCGATTAAACTTTGATTTCACCACGCCAAACCTTCCAAAACTTATATCTAAGTTATGTAAAGGTTATATAAGGTATGTTAAGCCTATTTCACCATTCCGGAGTGTTCGTTGCATTAAACTGGTTATATTTACGCATCAGTGCGTGTATAACCTTCCAGAAAGCGATTTAGAGCTTGAAATCGAACAAGAGTTGATATGTGCAAAAGATACACATATTTATACAAGTCCAAAGTATGAAATACAATATTTCATTGGTTTGGCATTTGTTTGATGGTTGAAATGACACAGGTGTTACAGTCTCCCCTACTTTAGGAAATTTCGTCCCGAAATTAATTCGTAGGAGTCTATCTGTGACTTTGTGTTAAATAACCATCAAAGATGAACAAGACGTAATCCTGTAATTTCTCTTTAACGAAAATTTTTCAGAAATGAAAAATGAACCGAGTTATTTTCAACAGGCATTCTTTAGAAACAAAAATGAACAGAATAGTCATTTTCCACAACATCTTCAGAAACAAAAATGAACAGAATAGTCATTTTCCACAACATCTTCAGAAACAAAAATGAACAGAATAGTCATTTTACATCTTCAGAAACAAAATGAACAGAATAGTCATTTTACATCTTCAGAAACAAAAATGAACAGAATAGTCATTTTACATCTTCAGAAACAAAAATGAACGGAATAGTCATTTTACATCTTCAGAAACAAAAATGAACGGAATAGTCATTTTACATCCTCAGAAACAAAAATGAACAGAATAGTCATTTTACATCTTCAGAAACAAAAATGAACGGAATAGTCATTTTACATCCTCAGAAACAAAAATGAACAGAATAGTCATTTTACATCTTCAGAAACAAAAATGAACGGAATAGTCATTTTACATCTTCAGAAACAAAAATGAACAGAATAGTCATTTTACATCTTCAGAAACAAAAATGAACGGAATAGTCATTTTACATCTTCAGAAACAAAAATGAACGGAATCGTCATTTTACATCTTCAGAAACAAAAATGAACGGAATAGACTCTAGACACATGACAAAATTCACTGTGGTTTCTGTGCACTGAATTCCATAATTATGTATGCATCCATAATTACGCAATTCCTTGCATAGTCCGCACAATTTGTCTGAAATGTGAAAGGGAGGAAAAATCAAACCTGATGATGAGTGTGACTAAACTACCATAGGGTCCTTTTAATTAGATCGACAAAGGATCCTTTTTAAATTAGGCCACCAAGGAGTCCTTTCAGCTATATCATCACATGATATTCCTAACCAGATTTTTTGGATCAATCTGTTTACCTAGACCACTCAGGGGTCTAATTATGGAATGGTACAATATAATCCAAGGGTCTTTACTATTACGTACAAGCCCATTGAGGATTTAATATAGTACCTTTGGATATCCTACTATGAATTTCCTTATACAAAGATATGGAAGATTCTACGAGGATTTGGATGACAAGAATTTGGATCACACAAAAACATAAAAGGGAACACATAAACACATAATCACATAGTTGTTTAATTTGTTTATTAATTTGTTATCTTTGGACGCGGATACTTAAAGTACACCAGGAATCCAATTCGTGGATTTCATTTGGTACTTTAATCATTTCAAGAATCCATCCATGAAGATAGGATGATCTACCAAAAATTCGATTTTCGTTTTCAGGAAAACGAAATGTTCGAATTAAGGTACACAATAATTTAGGACATACGGAAATACCCTTAGGTACCCTATTAAGAATTTATAGTGGTACTTGGGGTATTCGTACCGAGTTATAACTTGCACCTTGTACTTCGTTTCTTTGCAAGAGACGGGTACTTAGGATCTTTGTGTAAAACGCAAGAGATTGTAAAATGGAAGAATTTTGGGGGTAGTTTGCTTTTCAAGTAATACGATTCCTTGATTGTCGGTATTATAGGGGATATGTTGTTTATGCATACAACCACATAATATACATTGTAATGTAAATAAAAAGATTTATTTATTAACAATGATAACAACTGTTTCATGGACCTTGACAACAAAAGAAAATAATACATAAGATATGATTATTTCTAAAGAGTGTTGTCTTCTAGTCGATCAGATGCTCATCTCTGTGCTGGATTAGCATTAGCAAGCTTTGGGCAATTTCTTCGGAAATGTCCCATCTTACCACACTTGTTACAAGAACCTGGTGGAAAGCGAGCTCGAGCAGGTTTGTTGTCGGCTTGATTCGGTGCAACTGCTGCAACGCAAACTTTTGCCATATGACCTTTAAGTCCACAAATTTGGCATTCGCGGCACTTCACATTAGCATGATGATGTAGGCCACATCGGTTGCACAAGGGTGAAGTTCCATTGTAGGGTTTCCTGGCAGGGGGTTGAGCTGGTTGGTTGAGGACGGCTTGATCATTGTGAGCGACCACAGCGTAGTTCTGAGAAGCCTTTCGCTTCTTTGACCTCTTAGGGGATCCAGTCTGCTCATCCATGGTCTTTGATTCCTCGATTGGTTTCGATTCCTCGACTGGTTTCTTGTCACCCTTCCGGAAAAGCTTACGTTTCCTGATCTGAGATTCAGTCAGAGTTGCAGATAGCTCAATGGCCTGCCTAACCGTAGTGGGGTTACTACCAGTAACAATGTCTTGAACTGAGTCAGGGAGACCATCAATGTACTTTTCGATCGCCTTATCCAAAGGCGTAACCATGGTAGGACACAACAGGCTCAGCTCCTCATATCGATCAGTGTATGCTCGATGTTCGCCGCTGTCTTGCTTAAGGTCATCGAATTCCCTTTCCAATGCCCTGATCTCGTGACGAGGACAGAACTCCTTCATCATCAGTGCTCGAAGTTCTTCCCAAGTTTTGGCCAGTGCCACTTCGGCACCCCTATCTCTCGCCACACCGTTCCACCATGTCAAAGCTCGTTTCTCGAAGACACTAGATGCAAAATCTACCTTTCGCTCGTTTGGACATTGAACATGCCTGAAAGTGCTCTCTAGACTCTCGAACCATTGCAGAAGTGCAGTCGCTCCTTGAGACCCAGAAAACTTTGATGGCTTAGCCGAGTTGAACGTCTTGAAGTTGCATGGGGCATTATTGTTGTTGATAGCTTGGTGACATTGGGCAACGATGATCGGGATTGCAGCAGCCATTTGCTGTGTAATGACAGCTGCCAGCTCGTCAACAGATACTGGATTTTCGCGTCGTGGAGGCATTCTAAAAGAGGAGAACATGAAAGGAAACGAGTGAGAGAATTAGACGAAATGAATGAGATGAAACAAATCTGATGAAAGCAAGGATATTGGTCATTTGTTTGTTACTACAAAGCAACAAACGACCTCGGTGATTAATCAAAGTAGATAGGTCAAAAATAATGTATCGCGAAGACATGCTCGCCTATAAGTGAACACTCATCCCAAGAATTCCCAGGTAAGCACAACTGGTCTCGCGTCTGATGAGATGTATACGAAGTGCTTGCCTAGACAGAAAACCCAGGATACAGGCATTCACCCTTCCAGTTTGCACGTGTTCACATTATTTAAAACCCAAAACCTTGACGAGATTTTTGAAAACTCAAAGGGGTTCAAAACCATATAACAGAGGGTTCAAAACCTATTAATTAATCATCCTAGAACAGATGATTAGTTTTCAAAGCGGTTTCGAAAAATTATGTTCTTGTTGTGGTAGTCGCCTAAGGATAGGCGACGGTATTGTTTTATGACTAAACGCAAGTAAACTCGCGTTAGGGTCCTAAGAAAGTTATAGACTAGGTCAAAGCATTACTAATAACCTAATTCCCTATAACCATTGGCTCTGATACCATCTTTTCTGTCACACCCCGACCACGTAGAACATACAAAACGTGGCGGAAATGTCGGGGAGTGTTGTAACAGAATTAATTGTTTCAAATCCAAGGCAATTGAAGTTTCGTTTTATTGATTAAAAGTGTTACAATGTCTTAACAAACAAAGAAATACAACATAATTAACTAGTCTTGCATCTTTTATGGTCACTAAAGCCAAAGTCTGCCTATGTGTATCTTGATCATCTTATGCAACAGCTCCTGAAAAACACATGTGAAAATAGGTACGTCAGCATAAAAATGCCTGTGAGATACATAGGTTTTGTGAAAATAGGTTTCATGACTTATGTTTGAGAAAATGTTTAGTCATGAACCTTGTAATTTGCTTTGTTTTGTAAATCATTTGAAAAACAATGAGTTCAGATGATATGTATAAATAAGAGAATAATGTATGGTTAAATGAATAACCAAGTTAAATGAGTTTGTATAAGATAAGTTGTTTGTAAAACAATGTATTGTAAAAAGTATGTTATTTGTATAAAATGTTATATGTATCAAACTGAAATGATTCAAATAACGCTACAATATATAATACCAAACAAACACTTATATATAGGAAGTACCAGCGGCGTATCCACCATGCTTGTATCATATTACACACGTATCGTTACTTAATCATTTAATCAAACCAAACCACCAAAGTAATGTTTAACAATAGAAGAAATGTTTATGTATGGTCAAATACGGTTCACAGATACAAACGGTTCACAGATACAAACGGTTCACAGATACAAACGGTTCACAGATACAAACGGTTCACAGATACAAACGGTTCACAGATACAAACGGTTCACAGATATAAACGGTTCACAGATACAAACGGTTCACAGATACAAACGGTTCTCAGATACAAACGGTTCACAGATACAAACGGTTCATAGTTATAAACGGTTCACAGATACAAACGGTTACAACGGTTCACATAGTCAAATAGTTATAAACGGTTCAAAATGTAATATAATGTGTTCATATACTGGATGAGCATATGCAACAAAATGTAATGTAAAACAATGTACTAAGTATGCACACAATGGACATACATAGCATAAAATGTAATGAAATCATGTACTATAATGTACTAACGAACATAGCAGGTATATGATGTGAAAACGGGAAAGCATGAATGTAACAAGTAGGCACATGTGTTCCACCCCAAAACAGTTTGGAAAACAGTAAAAGAGGGGTCTATGTACTCACTTGAGATTGCTCAGAAGTCCTAGGATAACCACCAAGCAATGCTAGAGATCGCGGAATATCAAACGGCACCTAATATAGGTAACTACATTAATAAACCGGACCTAAATCGGAAGACTGGGTAGCATGAGGGTTTGTAAACCAAATGAGTGTAGGAACTCATGTGATATGGTTAATCAAAGCCTACATACTAAATGAAACTTAACCTAAGTGTCTACGACCCATTACGACCCGTTTAGGTAGCTTATGCTACTTTAACGCGTCGTTCGCGTGAAACGCGTTTGGACCGCCTAACTAGCCCTATGACAAGTGTTATATGCCTAAACATATTACATAATCAGTTATGTGACAAAGGTTTAGGTTACATATGCTTAATTACCAATTATACATGAAAAGGGTATTCTGGTAATTTACCTAAGGCATATAAACTACCTATCATACAACTACTTAAACGATGTGACCATAGGGTATAACCTCGGAAGGTTATTCCCTACCTACTATGGTCACCTAATGTGTTTGGTCGGATCCTAATGATCGACCAAACTGGGTCGGGTTCGAGGGTATAGGCGATTTATCAGATCGCCTACCCTACGACCCTAGACAACGTGGTAATCAGTGGGCATAGTCCCAAGGGACTATGACCAACGTGATTACACTCACGTTGCGAAGTTCAAACGAACTTCGCATTGACCATTACTGGTCAACGCTGAAAGTCAAACAAAGTTTGACTTTCTGACTCGAAAAGCAGTAAAAATAAGGAAAAGAACGAAAGAATACTTACGAAGGGTCCCCGAATGCTAATCCCGATCCAAGAACTCAGGTATGAAACAATGGTTTCAACTTAGAGCTCTCAAATCAGAATTCTTGTAAGAAATGAGGTTGGGGTGGATGGGTATTTATAGGAATACCCGAACCGTTAGGATCGCTTGTCGAATATCGTGCCTTAATCGTATCCGTACATGTGTTGCAAAGTTATGGTGTTTAGGTGCTTAAATTCCATCCATACATGTGTTGCAAAGTTATGGTGTTTAGGTGCTTAAATTCCATCCATACATGTGTTGCAAGGTTATGGTGCCTAAGTTCCATCCTTATCCGCTGACTAAGCAAGTTTAGAATGTGTGGTTGTGAATTAAACAACGGCTAATACATCGAATCTGGTCCCGAATGCGAAAAACTGAGTTTCTGCATGTTTTCTGCCCAGAATAGGCAGTCGCGTAGCGCGACTGGTAAAGCCTATAGGGCTCGCGCTACGCTAGCATGCACCAGCTTCAGAAAAGTTTCAAAATTGACAGTTTTGGTCCCTGTGGTGTTTTAAGGCCTTTTTCGATGCGTTTGAACCCCGTTAACCTCATTTCAAGGCTCTAAAATGAAGTTAAAGTATAGGGAACTCAAAACATACTCAAAAATATGCCGGATGATGGTTCGTTTGGTCGTACGAACGCGATGTTCGCTTAATTACGACGGAATGCGCACAAGCGCGAAAAACGATCCAAATGACGCGACGAATGGATTTTTCTTATGGCGAACACTAAAATAAATTATTTTAGTGCTTACATAAATTTTTGGAAGTCCGGATGTATTCAGAACGTAAGTTATGCGTAAAAATGCAAACTTGTGCACTTTTTGACGCTTTTAGTCCCTGAATGACACAAAAGTTTATTTTAGCATACCGAACACCTCAAAGCCTATTTCTAAGCTATGTAAAGGATATTTATGGTATGTTTAACTTATGGTCATGTTCCGGAATGTCTGTTACAGTTCAAATTGACATACTTTCGCAGTTTGTCAACTTTAGTCCCTGTAAGCGATTAAACTTTGATTTCACCACGCCAAACCTTCCAAAACTTATATCTAAGTTATGTAAAGGTTATATAAGGTATGTTAAGCCTATTTCACCATTCCGGAGTGTTCGTTGCATTAAACTGGTTATATTTACGCATCAGTGCGTGTATAACCTTCCAGAAAGCGATTTAGAGCTTGAAATCGAACAAGAGTTGATATGTGCAAAAGATACACATATTTATACAAGTCCAAAGTATGAAATACAATATTTCATTGGTTTGGCATTTGTTTGATGGTTGAAATGACACAGGTGTTACAGTTCCCCTACTTTAGGAAATTTCGTCCCGAAATTAATTCGTAGGAGTCTATCTGTGACTTTGTGTTAAATAACCATCAAAGATGAACAAGACGTAATCCTGTAATTTCTCTTTAACGAAAATTTTTCAGAAATGAAAAATGAACCGAGTTATTTTCAACAGGCATTCTTTAGAAACAAAAATGAACAGAATAGTCATTTTCCACAACATCTTCAGAAACAAAAATGAACAGAATAGTCATTTTACATCTTCAGAAACAAAATGAACAGAATAGTCATTTTACATCTTCAGAAACAAAAATGAACAGAATAGTCATTTTACATCTTCAGAAACAAAAATGAACAGAATAGTTATTTTACATCTTCAGAAACAAAAATGAACGGAATAGTCATTTTACATCTTCAGAAACAAAAATGAACAGAATAGTCATTTTACATCCTCAGAAACAAAAATGAACAGAATAGTCATTTTACATCTTCAGAAACAAAAATGAACGAAATAGTCATTTTACATCTTCAGAAACAAAAATGAACGGAATAGTCATTTTACATCTTCAGAAACAAAAATGAACAGAATAGTCATTTTACATCTTCAGAAACAAAAATGAACGGAATAGTCATTTTACATCTTCAGAAACAAAAATGAACGGAATCGGCATTTTACATCTTCAGAAACAAAAATGAACGGAATAGACTATAGACACATGACAAAATTCACTGTGGTTTCTGTGCACTGAATTCCATAATTATGTATGCATCCATAATTACGCAATTCCTTGCATAGTCCGCACAATTTGTCTGAAATGTGAAAGGGAGGAAAAATCAAACCTGATGATGAGTGTGACTAAACTACCATAGGGTCCTTTTAATTAGATCGACAAAGGATCCTTTTTAAATTAGGCCACCAAGGAGTCCTTTCAGCTATATCATCACATGATATTCCTAACCAGATTTTTTGGATCAATCTGTTTACCTAGACCACTCAGGGGTCTAATTATGGAATGGTACAATATAATCCAAGGGTCTTTACTATTACGTACAAGCCCATTGAGGATTTAATATAGTACCTTTGGATATCCTACTATGAATTTCCTTATACAAAGATATGGAAGATTCTACGAGGATTTGGATGACAAGAATTTGGATCACACAAAAACATAAAAGGGAACACATAAACACATAATCACATAGTTGTTTAATTTGTTTATTAATTTGTTATCTTTGGACGCGGATACTTAAAGTACACCAGGAATCCAATTCGTGGATTTCATTTGGTACTTTAATCATTTCAAGAATCCATCCATGAAGATAGGATGATCTACCAAAAATTCGATTTTCGTTTTCAGGAAAACGAAATGTTCGAATTAAGGTACACAATAATTTAGGACATAAGGAAATACCCTTAGGTACCCTATTAAGAATTTATAGTGGTACTTGGGGTATTCGTACCGAGTTATAACTTGCACCTTGTACTTCGTTTCTTTGCAAGAGACGGGTACTTAGGATCTTTGTGTAAAACGCAAGAGATTGTAAAATGGAAGAATTTTGGGGGTAGTTTGCTTTTCAAGTAATACGATTCCTTGATTGTCGGTATTATAGGGGATATGTTGTTTATGCATACAACCACATAATATACATTGTAATGTAAATAAAAAGATTTATTTATTAACAATGATAACAACTGTTTCATGGACCTTGACAACAAAAGAAAATAATACATAAGATATGATTATTTCTAAAGAGTGTTGTCTTCTAGTCGATCAGATGCTCATCTCTGTGCTGGATTAGCATTAGCAAGCTTTGGGCAATTTCTTCGGAAATGTCCCATCTTACCACACTTGTTACAAGAACCTGGTGGAAAGCGAGCTCGAGCAGGTTTGTTGTCGGCTTGATTCGGTGCAACTGCTGCAACGCAAACTTTTGCCATATGACCTTTAAGTCCACAAATTTGGCATTCGCGGCACTTCACATTAGCATGATGATGTAGGCCACATCGGTTGCACAAGGGTGAAGTTCCATTGTAGGGTTTCCTGGCAGGGGGTTGAGCTGGTTGGTTGAGGACGGCTTGATCATTGTGAGCGACCACAGCGTAGTTCTGAGAAGCCTTTCGCTTCTTTGACCTCTTAGGGGATCCAGTCTGCTCATCCATGGTCTTTGATTCCTCGATTGGTTTCGATTCCTCGACTGGTTTCTTGTCACCCTTCCGGAAAAGCTTACGTTTCCTGATCTGAGATTCAGTCAGAGTTGCAGATAGCTCAATGGCCTGCCTAACCGTAGTGGGGTTACTACCAGTAACAATGTCTTGAACTGAGTCAGGGAGACCATCAATGTACTTTTCGATCGCCTTATCCAAAGGCGTAACCATGGTAGGACACAACAGGCTCAGCTCCTCATATCGATCAGTGTATGCTCGATGTTCGCCGCTGTCTTGCTTAAGGTCATCGAATTCCCTTTCTAATGCCCTGATCTCGTGACGAGGACAGAACTCCTTCATCATCAGTGCTCGAAGTTCTTCCCAAGTTTTGGCCAGTGCCACTTCGGCACCCCTATCTCTCGCCACACCGTTCCACCATGTCAAAGCTCGTTTCTCGAAGACACTAGATGCAAAATCTACCTTTCGCTCGTTTGGACATTGAACATGCCTGAAAGTGCTCTCTAGACTCTCGAACCATTGCAGAAGTGCAGTCGCTCCTTGAGACCCAGAAAACTTTGATGGCTTAGCCGAGTTGAACGTCTTGAAGTTGCATGGGGCATTATTGTTGTTGATAGCTTGGTGACATTGGGCAACGATGATCGGGATTGCAGCAGCCATTTGCTGTGTAATGACAGCTGCCAGCTCGTCAACAGATACTGGATTTTCGCGTCGTGGAGGCATTCTAAAAGAGGAGAACATGAAAGGAAACGAGTGAGAGAATTAGACGAAATGAATGAGATGAAACAAATCTGATGAAAGCAAGGATATTGGTCATTTGTTTGTTACTACAAAGCAACAAACGACCTCGGTGATTAATCAAAGTAGATAGGTCAAAAATAATGTATCGCGAAGACATGCTCGCCTATAAGTGAACACTCATCCCAAGAATTCCCAGGTAAGCACAACTGGTCTCGCGTCTGATGAGATGTATACGAAGTGCTTGCCTAGACAGAAAACCCAGGATACAGGCATTCACCCTTCCAGTTTGCACGTGTTCACATTATTTAAAACCCAAAACCTTGACGAGATTTTTGAAAACTCAAAGGGGTTCAAAACCATATAACAGAGGGTTCAAAACCTATTAATTAATCATCCTAGAACAGATGATTAGTTTTCAAAGCGGTTTCGAAAAATTATGTTCTTGTTGTGGTAGTCGCCTAAGGATAGGCGACGGTATTGTTTTATGACTAAACGCAAGTAAACTCGCGTTAGGGTCCTAAGAAAGTTATAGACTAGGTCAAAGCATTACTAATAACCTAATTCCCTATAACCATTGGCTCTGATACCATCTTTTCTGTCACACCCCGACCACGTAGAACATACAAAACGTGGCGGAAATGTCGGGGAGTGTTGTAACAGAATTAATTGTTTCAAATCCAAGGCAATTGAAGTTTCGTTTTATTGATTAAAAGTGTTACAATGTCTTAACAAACAAAGAAATACAACATAATTAACTAGTCTTGCATCTTTTATGGTCACTAAAGCCAAAGTCTGCCTATGTGTATCTTGATCATCTTATGCAACAGCTCCTGAAAAACACATGTGAAAATAGGTACGTCAGCATAAAAATGCCTGTGAGATACATAGGTTTTGTGAAAATAGGTTTCATGACTTATGTTTGAGAAAATGTTTAGTCATGAACCTTGTAATTTGCTTTGTTTTGTAAATCATTTGAAAAACAATGAGTTCAGATGATATGTATAAATAAGAGAATAATGTATGGTTAAATGAATAACCAAGTTAAATGAGTTTGTATAAGATAAGTTGTTTGTAAAACAATGTATTGTAAAAAGTATGTTATTTGTATAAAATGTTATATGTATCAAACTGAAATGATTCAAATAACGCTACAATATATAATACCAAACAAACACTTATATATAGGAAGTACCAGCGGCGTATCCACCATGCTTGTATCATATTACACACGTATCGTTACTTAATCATTTAATCAAACCAAACCACCAAAGTAATGTTTAACAATAGAAGAAATGTTTATGTATGGTCAAATACGGTTCACAGATACAAACGGTTCACAGATACAAACGGTTCACAGATACAAACGGTTCACAGATACAAACGGTTCACAGATACAAACGGTTCACAGATACAAACGGTTCACAGATATAAACGGTTCACAGATACAAACGGTTCACAGATACAAACGGTTCTCAGATACAAACGGTTCACAGATACAAACGGTTCATAGTTATAAACGGTTCACAGATACAAACGGTTACAACGGTTCACATAGTCAAATAGTTATAAACGGTTCAAAATGTAATATAATGTGTTCATATACTGGATGAGCATATGCAACAAAATGTAATGTAAAACAATGTACTAAGTATGCACACAATGGACATACATAGCATAAAATGTAATGAAATCATGTACTATAATGTACTAACGAACATAGCAGGTATATGATGTGAAAACGGGAAAGCATGAATGTAACAAGTAGGCACATGTGTTCCACCCCAAAACAGTTTGGAAAACAGTAAAAGAGGGGTCTATGTACTCACTTGAGATTGCTCAGAAGTCCTAGGATAACCACCAAGCAATGCTAGAGATCGCGGAATATCAAACGGCACCTAATATAGGTAACTACATTAATAAACCGGACCTAAATCGGAAGACTGGGTAGCATGAGGGTTTGTAAACCAAATGAGTGTAGGAACTCATGTGATATGGTTAATCAAAGCCTACATACTAAATGAAACTTAACCTAAGTGTCTACGACCCATTACGACCCGTTTAGGTAGCTTATGCTACTTTAACGCGTCGTTCGCGTGAAACGCGTTTGGACCGCCTAACTAGCCCTATGACAAGTGTTATATGCCTAAACATATTACATAATCAGTTATGTGACAAAGGTTTAGGTTACATATGCTTAATTACCAATTATACATGAAAAGGGTATTCTGGTAATTTACCTAAGGCATATAAACTACCTATCATACAACTACTTAAACGATGTGACCATAGGGTATAACCTCGGAAGGTTATTCCCTACCTACTATGGTCACCTAATGTGTTTGGTCGGATCCTAATGATCGACCAAACTGGGTCGGGTTCGAGGGTATAGGCGATTTATCAGATCGCCTACCCTACGACCCTAGACAACGTGGTAATCAGTGGGCATAGTCCCAAGGGACTATGACCAACGTGATTACACTCACGTTGCGAAGTTCAAACGAACTTCGCATTGACCATTACTGGTCAACGCTGAAAGTCAAACAAAGTTTGACTTTCTGACTCGAAAAGCAGTAAAAATAAGGAAAAGAACGAAAGAATACTTACGAAGGGTCCCCGAATGCTAATCCCGATCCAAGAACTCAGGTATGAAACAATGGTTTCAACTTAGAGCTCTCAAATCAGAATTCTTGTAAGAAATGAGGTTGGGGTGGATGGGTATTTATAGGAATACCCGAACCGTTAGGATCGCTTGTCGAATATCGTGCCTTAATCGTATCCGTACATGTGTTGCAAAGTTATGGTGTTTAGGTGCTTAAATTCCATCCATACATGTGTTGCAAAGTTATGGTGTTTAGGTGCTTAAATTCCATCCATACATGTGTTGCAAGGTTATGGTGCCTAAGTTCCATCCTTATCCGCTGACTAAGCAAGTTTAGAATGTGTGGTTGTGAATTAAACAACGGCTAATACATCGAATCTGGTCCCGAATGCGAAAAACTGAGTTTCTGCATGTTTTCTGCCCAGAATAGGCAGTCGCGTAGCGCGACTGGTAAAGCCTATAGGGCTCGCGCTACGCTAGCATGCACCAGCTTCAGAAAAGTTTCAAAATTGACAGTTTTGGTCCCTGTGGTGTTTTAAGGCCTTTTTCGATGCGTTTGAACCCCGTTAACCTCATTTCAAGGCTCTAAAATGAAGTTAAAGTATAGGGAACTCAAAAAATACTCAAAATTATGCCGGATGATGGTTCGTTTGGTCGTACGAACGCGATGTTCGCTTAATTACGACGGAATGCGCACAAGCGCGAAAAACGATCCAAATGACGCGACGAATGGATTTTTCTTATGGCGAACACCAAAATAAATTATTTTAGTGCTTACATAAATTTTTGGAAGTCCGGATGTATTCAGAACGTAAGTTATGCGTAAAAATGCAAACTTGTGCACTTTTTGACGCTTTTAGTCCCTGAATGACACAAAAGTTTATTTTAGCATACCGAACACCTCAAAGCCTATTTCTAAGCTATGTAAAGGATATTTATGGTATGTTTAACTTATGATCATGTTCCGGAATGTCTGTTACAGTTCAAATTGACATACTTTCGCAGTTTGTCAACTTTAGTCCCTGTAAGCGATTAAACTTTGATTTCACCACGCCAAACCTTCCAAAACTTATATCTAAGTTATGTAAAGGTTATATAAGGTATGTTAAGCCTATTTCACCATTCCGGAGTGTTCGTTGCATTAAACTGGTTATATTTACGCATCAGTGCGTGTATAACCTTCCAGAAAGCGATTTAGAGCTTGAAATCGAACAAGAGTTGATATGTGCAAAAGATACACATATTTATACAAGTCCAAAGTATGAAATACAATATTTCATTGGTTTGGCATTTGTTTGATGGTTGAAATGACACAGGTGTTACAATACTTGTCCCGTTGGGATGAACACTTTCATTCGTACATAACATTTACATACACTCTAACCCGTGAATGACGGATCGAGTTAAATTCCTTTCAATTATAAATTATCCGTTAATAACGGATAATATCATTCATGATCGAACTTTCCTTCGGTTCGTTTACAACGAACGAATTCTTTTCCTTTTAGGCTTACTTTCTCATTACCCGGTTATCCCATAAAGAACCGGTCATAACATATATTCATTTACAATACTACGATTCATGTGAATCATTCAAACGGATTTAACCATTTGCTATAGAACTAACGCAAATATCAAATATGGTTTTTGGCATAAACAATAATTTACTAATAGGAGTTAGTATGCATAATAATATACCTTCTATAAATTCAACTAGAAACTAATGGGTTATAAGACTAGCAATAAACGTGGATTTGTAATGATAATTGAACAATTATTAACATTACATAAACTTGTAAGTAAATCGAACTTACCTCGTTCTTGAGCCTTTTGTTGCGAACCGGAATTAGCTCCTTCTTCTGTCACTCCTACGCATAATTCATTCTTATTTAGATTATTTCATTCACTACATAATAATCACATTCACGCATCAATCACGTTCCATTTCATATTTTGCAATGTATCAAATACTACATTTTCCCTATGCAAATTCAATACTTTCAATACATTCAAAATCACATAGTTCTTCATTGAGGCATTTTAACGAACACATGGTGTGCAACAACATTTTAAGCCTTATGTACATGTATCCAATGCACGATTTCACTAGCAAAATTCACAACTCTTTTAATCAACTAAATTCACATATCTTAATCATTCTACAATCATAACAATTCATCAATATCCTAATACATAAACATTCATCAATCAAAACTACCAAATTTATTTAACTTCAAAACCATCATACTATTAGAACAAATGGGTTTTCCTTCAAATCATCAATACAAACGAATTCCAAGCATAAAACATCCTCTAATGATGTTTCTAATTCATACACAGGCTCGATTTCTCATTTTCACGAATTGATTAAACCCTAGTACATGAAAGTGCATCAAATCGCATAATCTGACTTACCCTATGTAGGAAACCTTTAGATGGTTGAGAATTTGGTCACATGCATTCGATTTATGCCCAGAAACACCTTCAATTTGTTAGAGATTTGAGGAACTAGAGAAGAAAAAGGGATTTACCCTTCCTGATCGATCCCAGCGTCGCACACCACACTTCCCCCACAATTCATTTTTTATTTCTTATTTATTTCACAATTTTACACATTGAACCCTTCCACTTTGAAAGTGTGTTTAAATTTAAGCTTTCCCATAACTTAACTATTATTTTTCCATGTTTCTTTAACTACGTTAAGTTCTTTATTTATTTTTACTTATTTTCAAATTAAACATTTTTTGGGGTGTTACAGGTATTCCCCCCTTAAAAGAGGTTTCGTCCCCGAAACCTGGACACATAACAAATTAAATCAATTCTACTCTTAATTTTTCATCTATTCACTCACAAGCTTACTACAACATAAATGCATTCGGGGTCTTGGAAAAAGTTTCATTCATGCATAAACATATTTGTGTGCATTGTCCCTACGTTCTTAACTTAAATAAATTACTTTCATAATCACATATAAGCCAGAATCTGATCCAGAGCTCTTATTAGTGTCGTTTTCATTTTATAATGCTAGTTCCTAGTATACCTCATCACTAGCACTTCGTTCCTTGAAATTTATTCCAATGTATGCTATTGGTCGTACAAGCTTATGTTTACGGCTTGTTTCTATCTTTCTAATTAAGCGTAAACATATTCATACATTTACTAATATAAATAAATCGATTATTTCATTCCACTCACGAATCATGCACGATATAATGCATTATTGTAATCATGAGCAAACCCCATTATCCCATTACTAACGTTCTTCTAATTACTTTCTTATTCATATGAGGGCTTAGCATAACATTATACGTATACTATAAATATTTAATGACTTAGTGGTACTAATACAAAGCTACCCACTTCCTAATTACTCTTTCATACTTAATACGAGTATAAAGCATCATTCTACGGTTACTACCGTCATTTGAACTAATTACAAGTTTGAGTTTAGCCTCAAATTTAATCCATTGCAACACTTTATTATTATTAGCTCCTTGCATGAATTACTTATGATAACAACCAAGTATGTTGTGTACGAGCACCATACAAGCATTTAACCACATCAGTTCAAATTTTCATTCAAGGCTTTTAGATCTCCCTCTTAATGACATTCATACCTTCTCACGCTGATCGTTACAGGTCGATTATTGTATACCATACCATAATTATCCTACCATTCATTTTGTTCACACTTACAAATAAATCTACGGATTCTTAATCATCAAACGAGAATTAAACATTTTACTAACCTCGCCTTCATTGCATAAATAAGTTATCCGTGTGCCGGATCGATCCGTTTCTTTATTTGTACCTTCCGTACCAGAATTGGTCTCATTCATTCATGAAATATGCTCCCACTCGTGAGCATCCTTCCACTAGCTTTATTACTATCATCTCACTAAGAATTTCACCATATTTATCTATAAATAAATAGTTAGCACATAACCTTTCATAATTGCGTCTTACATGGTGTTTGTTTGCCTATTGTCTCTTTCATAATTTTCTTACGTATATGCAGAAACATATCATACATTCCATTTCTTACATACTATCCCTTCATTTTATTGGTCATTTCGCCAACTTTCGCAGTTTGACCTTTCAAGGTCAGACTAACACCCCCTTACTTAATGTGGTCGTATCGAGGTACACATTCGTACCTTATACTTGCATACTTGCAAGGACTTCATTTACTTCGTTTGACTTTTCGGAAGTCTAATTGTAAATACATTCTTACATATGTGTATCCGTTATCTTATTCTGACACATCATTCTCTAGTCGAGCCATAAGCTCCTATTAAAAATATAATCTTTTTATACATACCTGGCGCGGGTCAAATCCCTTGACTTGTTATTCATACTTTGCGACGGTTAATACTTTCCAAACTGTGACAATGCATGCCCATACATTATGCTCACCTATAAGTAATAAACTTGACAAATCGAACATTAAATATCGGGTTCAAATGGCGATCGCCATTTGACCCTTATGACTCATTTGAGTTTCGTTCTTAGTTTTTATTCTTACTTGTTTAATCCGTCTTCACTTACGGATTCGAACTTTTAATTCATTACCTTTCATTCTTACTGGTTTGATCCGTGTTTGCTTACGGATCCCACCCTTCTTTCTTAAGTTTGTTTTACATTCAGTCGTAAGCTTAAACTTTTCATTCTTATCTTTCTTTCATATATTGATCCGATCATTTAAGAATCGTTAGACCCCTTTTTGCTAGCTTGACCGGACATAAGTGAGATGATTCTCGTGTTTTTCTCGAGCTTCGGTCAATACATGACCATCCCTTAATATACCATTTCCATTTGTTCGTTCACCGTATTTGGTGTTAATTCACCTACGTTCTCTAGCATGTCTCTTACTAATGAGTATCCTTCATTACACGTTGCATTTCTTACGTAATATTTCCAAAATTTGTAAATAATTATTATTTACCGACTTCTAAGATTTGACCTTTTAAGGTTATTCACCACTTAGTACTTATTGTATATAAATATTGTAGTACGCGTTGTACTTACTTTCAATTCAAACATATTTACAAAATGTCTTTAGCTAACATCTCAACTAATATTCTTTCCACACCTTTCATTAACATTACCAAGTTCTCATTTCCGCCTTAAAACTTCTCAACTAGAATTTATGACCGGTTTACCCCTATAATGAGGTCTTACCGGTTTAACATTATGCCAACCATTTCAACCAAAACATATCTTAACATTTCTCATTTATTTATACGTTTCACTTTAATTTCGACTGTTCAAACACGCATACATCTTCATGTGGATAAATTCGAAGTGATGGCGAAATCACTTACATTTAGCGTCCATATTCACGCTTGCTTCATTGGTTCCTCTTACCCCATTTGCCATTCATGCTTGAGTCAATTGACAAAATTTCCATCTTTACATATTATTACATTCGTAACATTGTTAACTTATGTGAGCATACATACGACTATTAACTTTCTTTCTTTTCATACGTGAATTGACTTTCGTTAATCAAATTTCGTATGAGTGAGACTTTTATTAATGGTTATCTCATTTCCATTCCATACGACTAACTACCATCAAGCATAACACGTAAATCACTTAATACATAACACATTAACTCTCTACTTTAACATTTGTGTCTAATGGCCATTCCATGATATCCCTATACTGTTGACTTTTAGATAGTCAACTGTCTTGCTTACATACTTTAAACTTTTGAACATGTAATCATCTAAATATGATAGGTCATAATATTAATATTCTATGTATTTCATACTCGTATTGTATGATATATATACAATTTACGTAATCCTCCAAACAATACACATATATACATTCACTTTCACGTACTTTCACATGCTAATGCTTCATGATTCTACAAATAGTAAATATCATTCAAGTCAACTATATTACATAATTCCAACATATCCTTCACTAATAAGCTCGTATGATTCGCATTTAGCACATATTCGTCTCTTAATCATAACAAGGCAAATCATTAAATACACATAAGCATCACACCATTCAAGTACAAGGTACAAGCCTCTAATGTATAATTCTGATTAAGCATATATTTATTCGAATTCTCATACGAATTCCATCTAACTCACATTCTTCAAATTATTTTCACCACTAATCTCATCATTTTTATATTCATTTATTAACAATTCAGGTTCCTTCACATATCCAAGTACTTTAGTCTACATTTACTTCTTTCATTATTCATTATCATACGTTTCCAATTCCACTTTATACATCCGTCATTCATTTCATGCCATTCCATACGTTACATTCGACTTTTATAAATTTTACTTCATCACCAACGATCTACATAAAACATTTATTTCGTTTATTAAATTTCCTTTCATACTCTCCTTCATCATAGTTAACTTATTTTATCATACTGCAATCAATTTTACATTTCATACTTCATGCATTATCGTCATCGACGATCATGTCGTATCGTGTAGATCAAAATCTTTGATCGTGACGATTTACCTTCCCACCCTTCTTATGTGCTTTCCTTCGTTGATCATTTCTTGAAGCTAAGTCACATGTCATACCTAAATTCATACATTCTCATTGGATATTAAACTACCCTTTAGGTTCAAATTAAAATTTTATTGCTTGCCAGAGTCCACCGTAAGCTACGGTTACTCCACCGTAGCTTACGGTCTATTATTTTTTTTGTATCTGGGCGCCACCGTAAGCTACGGTGGTCGCCATAGCTTACGGTGAGGGTAAAAACGCTACGGTCAAAAGCTACTGCCTTACGGCGACCATTTCATCCCAGTCCCCACCGTAGCTTACGGTGACCACCGTAAGCTACGGTGATGTCCAGCTTTGATGGCTGAATTTTTTCCTTTTTGCAACTGTTTAAAACCATTTTCGAACACGGATTCAATCTAGCCCATCCCTGAGAATTCTAATTGCATTTTTCAATAACATAGCTACATTTTTACTTATTTCTAATCTTCCTATAACATCATTAGTTCATAACAACATTTGCTAGGAAATTCTCTTGAAAAGTTTACCTTTCTTGCTTCTCGGAGCGAACACACCCATTCACACGAGCTTTCAGTTTGAGTCCGAGCACTCTATCGTGTTCGAATCCCTCAAACCTAGGCTCTGATACCAACTTATAACGCCCTAATCCTTATCCTTTTTTTTAATGACTATAAAACATATGAATTCTACAAAAATTGGGCATGAGCCATTCGTAACATAGACAATTTCCTGCTTAACAATAAGACGCTTAACTTAAAAGACCCATTTTCATAAACTAAAGCAAAACCAACATGTTTAAGTTGTTTTAATACAAAAGATACTTACTAACCAAGTTTTTACCCAATTCACAAGGACACCAAAAAGATTACATATGTTAAAATACATATGACCAAAACTAAGACCATACTAATATGACATCTTCGGAAGCACTAGATGGGCATGATATCGAGTGTGTGTTCGTTCCGAGTCGCCAAGCTATGAAGTCAAGGATTCACCTACATCAAACATCAAGTTTAAAACTCGTTAGCTACATCACTTCTAAACTAATATTACAACTTTAATCCCATTCATGCATTCGTCTTATACACGCATTATCTCACCCCATGAAACGGGTCAAAGCATACAACTTCAAAACTTGAGATATATCAAGCCATACTTGTCCCGTTGGGGTGGACACTTTCATTCGTACATAAATTTACATACACTCTAACCCGTGAATGACAGATCGAGTTAAATTCCTTTCATTCATAAATTATCCGTTAATAACGGATAATATCATTAATGATCGAACTTTCCTTCGGTTCGTTTACAACGAACGAATTCTTTTCCTTTTAGTCTTATTTTCACATTACCCGGTTATCCCATAAAGGACCGGTCATAACATATATTCATTTACAATACTACGATTCATGTGAATCATTCAAACGGATTTAACCATTTCCTATAGAACTAACGCAAATATCAAATATGGTTTTTGGCGTAAACAATAATTTACTAATAGGAGTTAGTAAGCATAATAACATACCTTCTATAAATTCAACTAGAAACTAATGGGTCATAAGACTAGCAATAAACGTGGATTTGTAATGATAATTGAACAACTATTAACATTACATAAACTTGTAAGTAAATCGAACTTACCTCGTTCTTGAGCCTTTTGTTGCGAACCGGAATTAGCTCCTTCTTCTTTCACTCCTACGCATAATTCATTCTTATTTAGATTATTTCATTCACTACATAATAATCACATTCACGCATCAATCACGTTCCATTTCATATTTTGCAATGTATCAAATACTACATTTTCCCTATGCAAATTCAATACTTTCAATACATTCAAAATCACATAGTTCTTCATTGAGGCATTTTAACGAACACATGGTGTGCAACAACATTTTAAGCCTTATGTACATGTATCCAATGCACGGTTTCACTAGCAAAATTCACAACTCTTTTAATCAACTAAATTCACATATCTTAATCATAACAATTCATCAATATCCTAATACATAAACATTCATCAATCAAAACTACCAAATTTATTTAACTTCAAAACCATCATACTATTAGAACAAATGGGTTTTCCTTCAAATCATCAATACAAAAGAATTCCAAGCATAAAACATCCTCTAATGATGTTTCTAATTCATACACAGGCTCGATTTCTCATTTGCATGAATTGATTAAACCCTAGTTCATGAAAGTGCATCAAATCGCATAATCTGACTTACCCTATGTAGGAAACCTTTAGATGGTTGAGAATTTGGTCACATGAATTCGATTTATGCCCAGAAACACCTTCAATTTGTTAGAGATTTGAGGAACTAGAGAAGAAAAAGGGGTTTACCCTTCCTGATCGTTCCCAGCGTCGCACACCACACTTCCCCCACAATTCATTTTTTATTTCTTATTTATTTCACAATTTTACACATTGAACCCTTCCACTTTGAAAGTGTGTTTAAATTTATGTTTTCCCATAACGTAACTATTATTTTGCCATGTTTCTTTAACTACGTTAAGTTCTTTATTTATTTTTACTTATTTTCACATTAAACATTTTTTGGGGTGTTACACTTACCTAGTGGAAAAATGCCTATTGGGTGTAAATGGGTCTTTAAAGTAAAATATAAATCCACCGGTGAAATTGATAGATTTAAAGCTAGGCTAGTTGCCAAAGGTTTTAATCAACGGGAAGGTATAGACTTTGAAGAAACCTTTTCTCCTGTCGTTAAAATGGTTACTGTTAGGTGTGTTATTAGCTTATCTGTTCAAAATAGCTGGCCTTTATACCAACTTGACGTAAATAATGCATTCCTGTATGGTAATCTTAGAGAAGAGGTCTATATGGCCCTTCCTGATGGTTTGAATCTTGAAAATAAAAATAAAGTTTGCAAACTGAACAAGTCATTATATGGCTTGAAACAAGCTCCACGTATGTGGAATGAAAGACTTGTTCAGGCTCTGGTCAAAATTGGATTCATACAGTCCAAATGTGACCATTCTATGTTTATTAAGTCTGAAAAATCTATCTTTATTGTTCTCCTCGTCTACGTTGATGACATTGTCTTGACTGGGAATAGTGAAGGGGAACTTAAAAGGGTTAAAGATTTCTTAAAAACTGAGTTTTTAATTAAAGACCCCGGCCAGTTAAAAATTTTTCTTGGAATTGAGGTAATTAAAACAAATGAGGGGGTCTGTCTGTCCCAAAGAAAGTACTGCATGGATTTACTAAACGAATATGGCATGAGTGGAAGTAAACCAACCAGTTGCCCCATTGAACAAAATCATATTTTAACCAATTTAACAAAAAAGGATACCAACACTGTCGATGTAACCCAATATCAAAAATTGGTTGGTAAACTAATTTACCTTTCTCACACCAGACCTGATATAGCATATTCAGTTCACTACTTGTCCCAGTTCATGCACAAACCTACTGAAGCTCATACTCAAATAGCCTTTAAGGTGTTGAGGTACCTAAAAGGGGCACCTGGTACTGGAATTCTGTTCAAAAAGGGTGATTCTTTTCATTTGACTGCCTTCGCTGACTCGGATTGGGCAACATGTGTTGACAGCAGAAGGTCAGTCACTGGTTACTGCATTTTTCTTGGCACATCCTTGGTCTCATGGAAAAGTAAGAAACAAAGTGTCGTGTCAAGATCCTCTGCCGAGGCAGAATACAGATATATGTGCAGTGCTACCTGCGAAGTCTTATGGCTGATTAACATTTTAAGGGAGCTAAAGGTTGATGTTGAAGTTCCTGTGGCTTTAAAATGTGATAGTACCGCTGCCCTGTCTATTGCAGCCAACCCAGTGTTTCACGATAAAACTAAACACTTTGAAATTGATCTATTTTTCTTGAGGGAAAAAATTGCTTCAGGCCTAATCAAGACTCATGGGGTCAAAACTGAGCACCAGTTGGCTGATGTGTTCACTAAAGGACTTCTCCCAAAGGTTCACACCGAAATGTGTAAGTCATTAGGACTTCTCCCAAAGGAGGGGTATTAAAATTACAGTATAAATGTGCTATGATTATATTTCCTTTTCTATTTTTAGCTCTAATCTTTTCCTTTTATTTCTTTTGTGCGAGTTGGCTTAGGCTTCCATTCTGGGCTTGGGCTGTTGCTGTCTACAGGCTGGAGACACCCAGCTGGGTCTTAGCTGTCCAAAGGTGTGCCGTGTATATATATTGGAGTCAATGGCCCTGTGCTTCAATCATTTCTCGAACCTTCTCTATCACAGCAACCGAGTTCCCTTGTTTCCTTTACTCCTTCATCCTCACAAGTACAATTCGTGAGAGTGCAGGCTTGTTCTTATTTTGAATCCTTGTATTCACAATCTTTTGTCTTCAATCTGTGATGACTGATTTAACAGTCACTTTGTATTTGATCTGAATAATAATAAAACAACATTTGGTTTGATTGATCTCTGAGTTTTGACATAAACCTTCAACTCTTTTTCATTTCAAATCATTATATGAAACTCAACAATAAAAGAAAATAATTTTATTTAACTTTGAATCTAAATGTATCAAACCAGCCAATAAACCTGTGTATTGCGGCAGGGCTTTGTAATTTGTAAGCCTTGGTTTCGAAGACAAATTCACGTTGAAAAAAATATTCATTATGCTCATACACATATGTCCATTTTGAATAAAATTTTATATGAAAATGTAAAGAAAAAAATCAACAATATGCTTGATGTGAGGGTATTTAACCATGTTCTAAAGTGTTTAACTATGAGGTGTTACATGATTACGTGTGTGAAAAAGGTTTACTTTAAGTTGGTTTTGATTTACAGGTACCCGGAGCTTAACATGTGGCTTTTGGAGATTAACGGAAGGTTTTTGGGAAGCATTATGGAGTATTGGAAGCATACACACAAGTTGGAAGTTCAAAACGCGAAAAACGGGAAGATTGGTAGTAATCAGCACCAGACATGTCGCTGATTTCAATGCACAATAGATCAGTTTTCAAAATCAGCGACACCTGGCACTGATTTTGGCGCCACCTGACGCTGACCTCAGACCTGACTCGCGAATTTCCATATTTTACACCCTATTTAAGGTTAAACATTCTCCAAACGCAATTATCATCAACCCTAGTCGTTTTCCACTTCCCAAGGGCAATTTTTGGAGTTCTCAACCTCAATCCATTCATCAATCATGAAAATTCTCTATCAAGATTGAAGATCAAATCAAGAACATGAGCTGCTAAATCATTCGTGATCATCTCCGGGGCTAGGGTTTTTGTTAGGAAACAGGTCAACTTGTATTTACATACTTTTAGATTTCGATTTGTCTAATCATTTGGTTAGTTTATTCTTATATTTCCTTGTTTTGATTAAACAACTTTTGGATTATCTCATACACACGTTTTCATCAGTTATTTGGTTTTTTTTTCATCAACAATTGGGATTAGATTCTAAGTTGTCATTGTTATTTGACGTTTAACCATTGAATTTGTTTATGTTTGCAAAATCTATAATTGGTAATTAAGTAGGTTACTATTGAGTTGTATCTACGCCACGCTTGCGGTATGCGCGTATAATGTAAATATGTGTGGGCCCTCGGGGAGCAAAAGTGAAAGTGCACCAATTTTAACGTTATTTTAAAATTTCATGAAAATAACGTTAAAAAACGAAGGGCGGTTAATCATGCATCATGTGGTAATGTTGATAGCCGAAAGACAAGAGGGTACATGAATTAATCGGCTTTTGTCCCAATTGCTGAGTGTTATGTGCCTTATGTCCAAGGCATTGATGCAAAACTACTATCGAGTCCGTGGTCTCACTAGAAGCAGCCCCTCTATTCATACAGGGTAGAGGTAAGGTTGTCTACATCTTACCCTCCTCAGACCCTACATTAGCTTTGTTATTGGTGAGATTTACTGAGTATGATGATGACTATTGAGTTGTATCAATCTTTTAGTTTCGATCATTAATCAATGCAGCCAAATATATTATCTGTTAGTTATTTGTTAAGCAAGCAACCAAATATATTATCTGTTAGTTATTTGTTAAGCAAGCAAGTTAACAAATCACGTCTATGTTATTTCCAATTGGTAGTAACTGGGTTACCCGATTTACTTCACAACTCGAAAACCCGAAGATTGGTCATTTTCTCACAAGCCTTTACAACCACAATAATCAATTCGTTTTCAAAAAAAATCAAACAACAAAAAAGCATTTTTCAAAAAAAAAATTCAAACAACAAAAAGCAAATGGTTTAGAATGAGATAACTACTAAAAGCAATGAACATTAACACTTTCCACTATTTTTTCATGGATTTGCCACCCTACTTGTTTTTTACTAGTAAAGGTGATTAGGAGACTTTTAAATATATTTTTAACCGAGCTTACGACATCAATCAATTCTCGAAAGTGTTAATGAACAAAGAAGATAACTTTAAAAAATAATACTGAAAATAAATAAATAAGCATGCTAAACAAATTAATTATTTTTGAACGACAAATTTGGATCACTGACGGGCTGCTGTAGTATTATCGTGCCACTAGTCCCTATTAGTCAACCGAAAATCTGTTTTGCCCTCTCGGCTCATGATTTTATTTTGGCAATCAACAAAAATTTTCTATGACATTAAAACTATTTTCACCTAAGCACAATTACCTATGAAATTCGAGTAGAATTTTTTCATGCATGTGGTACAAAGATATGCGATCCCCGCACACCATGGAACCAAAAATATTCCATACCAAGGCTCATATAGGATTTTACTTTAAGGTGTTATTTAGCGATTGCGAAAAAATACGTTACTTATCAAAAATCATAATCTCAAAAGGGCCCTAATCATAATCTCAAAAAAAAACGTTACTTATCAAATATCCAATGTTGACCCTTAGAGATCTTCACAATTTCGTATCCATCTTCCTCCTCGTTCGTTGGAAGCATTTTCATTCACCGTTGAACTCGTTCATACGCGTGCGGATTATTTTCAAGAGTAATGATAAAACTAGTTGATTTTTCTACTCGTGACCTAAAGGGATTGCTCTTAAGACACGCACGTCTTTAAATATAAAATATATTTGATGGTATTTATTTGGAAGTTATAGTATGAAGGCTATTTTCAGGGTTGACCCTGAGAATTCAGGCGTTCTATCCGGATCCTTGCGAGTTTCGAGTCACCGAGTCGGAGTTGCAATGCAGTTGACGTTTATGACTGGGGGGTCACAATGTAAATTTTTATGCATGTGCTTTTCTTTTTATATTTGGTGATTGATGTACTATTATCATTATAACGACTTTAAAGTGCTAAATAAGCTAGACACTTTACCATTTTGAGCTTTTTTTTACAAGTTTATTGTAAGACATAGATATCTACCTTAAATTATATAATGTATTATTTAGAAATGGCAATAAAGTAATTCAATAAAATAAAAACAATAATGAAACAACAAAATATATTTGTAATACTAAATTAAAGAAAGTAGTGAGTAAATATATAAAATTTAAAAAAATTATTACAAATTTAGTTTAGTTTTGAACTAAGCCATAAAATTAATGTATAAAAAGCCTAATGCCACATAGGGCATACCCTATTTCTTCTTTGATCTTCAACATTCAAAACCTCATAATAGTCTTTTTGAAACTACAGCCACACCTCACCAGAAAAGAAGTTAATTAAAGGGTTAAAGTATCATAAATGTCATTGTTGGATCTTGGTTTAGCAAAAAATCTGCTTCACCGTACCCTCTCGTTAAAAAATGTGCCCTCAGAAAACACGCCCCCTGGCCGGTGTTCCTCCCCACCCACCTTGGCTATTTTATAGATTATTAGTGCGTCAAATATGACTAGTGTAACGACTATGAATAAAAAAAATTATATTATTAGCCCATCTAGTATGTTTCCTTTTCAGCTGATAATTTTACGATCATCTTATTCTCACACCTCTATATCTTCTTATTCCCACCCTCTTTTTCACTCTATCTCTCTTTATATGTATATATATATATGTATATATAGAAAGAGATAGACAGAGGGGAGGGGTACCCTTTTTTATGGGTGTTGGAAGAAGCGACAGCGATGTGACGATGGCGTTGGCCGATGCGACGCCGTGACGATGGTGTAGGAAGTGGTTGGTCGTGGCTTAGATAGCAGTTTCGCAATCAATGGTGCCTTTTTTCATGTTAGACACCTCTATTCCTCAAATAATGTTCATCAGCAAGGAAAAACAGAATAAAATCCAGAAAAATAAAATCAATTATTGCATCCAGGTTAACCACATGTTGACACAAACAAATCTTTTCAATGATGTATATATGTTTTATATATAAACATTCTTTCTGAAAAAAAAAAACAAAATACATTATATAATTTATACATATTAAAATTAAAATAAGAAATGCAGAGGGGTGGC